>JAAXYX010000374.1:0-41961 GCA_036851915.1 Ptenothrix huangshanensis
GACGTTTAGAAAAAGCTTTTGATGTACTCGTATTTACGTATCATTTTTTAAATTAAGCACTTAGTATAATACAAGAGCATCAGTTTTATACGGAACATACATACACGTGATTCGTTTAGATTGTGGTACATCAAAGATAACTTAAGAAGTTGATGATGGAAGATGAAAGGTAAAGACTAAAAACACAAGAATCATCTTTTCATTTCATCAAGACGCAATGGCGTAGGATTATTCTAGACTACACTCTTAGTATTAGTATGTACATGATCAAGGAGCAACTAATAATATATGTATATACTAAATGAAATATTCAGTAGAACCTTGAATGCTTTGAAAAACATTAATTAGTTCTAAAGAAGTAAGGTATAAGATAACGTCAAGTCGAAACCTCAAGCCTTTCATCATAAATTTTTTTTTTCATAACCTTTTACAGTATAACTACGTGTATGATGTAAATGATCCTCCATCAAAAACTTACTTTGGCGCAGACGAAAATACGAACGAAGCAGGAAGAACCGAAGGAAAGTACTACGTATGGCTTCCGGATGGTCGTCTCATGACAGTAACTTATTATGTGGAGGGCAGCAGTGGTTTTGTACATCAAATAAAGTTTAGTGATGCCAACTACTCGCCACCCCCACCAACTCATGAAAACAAATCATAAGTTAAAATAACCTGTACCTACGCATAAATTACAAACTAATTAAAATTTCCAAATTCCATAACTTTGTTTACAAAGTTAGCCCATTTCGTCGTTATAATGATTTTATATGCTGTAACGATTCGCATTTTTAGAAAACACGTCACGTCACTTTCAAATCATTGAAATTTATCCATTTTTTCATTTTTTCCCAAAAGTTTGAATTCGAAGATTTTTTGTCGATATAATGTAAAAACTTTAAACGAGAAAGCGAGATTCCTACATTGTACATTACAACGAAATGTTTGTCACCGCCACCAAGTTAGCACGCAAACTACCTACTTAGTTGATGAATTCTTGTTCTTTGCCTGGAAATACCATGTTCGTTTAGTCCTGGTAACGTTCCCTATTTATCCTTAAACATATTCCCTTAAGAAAACTGATACCTATTGTATGTAGCTAGAACTTATGTAGTCTCCGATGTTATAGTTACTTTTTTTAGTTGCAAGTAATATTAAAACTAGATACAAACTACTAATAATTTAATGAATAGGAATGATATTTCAGTTTCAGCGGCATTTCTTCAATTCCTTTGATAAACCTACAAAAATAGCTTCAGTAATGTTTAAAACTAATGCTCGCATATGCACATGTCTGCCTGTCATTTATTTTATGATATCTCTATATGAATATCCCAAGAATTACAAAGATGCAATAAGTAGATCCCAAATAATAATATGATATAAATGTAATTCAAGTCTAATAAATCTAATATTTTATATGCAAAGTATCCATTGTATATGTATGTAATTAATAAAGCTCATGTTCATTTTTAACAATAATTACATCTCACATGTGAATTTGCGGTCCTTCATTATTGTATGTCGAAGTTGGCCTCGTGGTCAAGGATCTATTTAGCTCCCACAAGAGAAATTTTTCATAATTAATAAAAACTTGAGAATGGTTTTTAATTGCCATTCTTCTCCAATGAAGTATATTTTTTCGAATACATAATTGTTAGCTTATAACACATGCTACATACTTCTACTTGAAAGTATACATTGAAATCATCCCAGTTACTTTTTGATGTTTTTCAGTGCAATTTCTTACAAAAATTTGCATGCTCTTACTTCATTCATGCTTTATGTTGTCTAGAGCTCACTGAAAATTCTTGTGGACTCAAATTTAAATAGAAAAATCTGGTATTCCAATGTAAATACCAAGCGATATAGTGAAAGGTAGATTATATAATTGATTGAAAGGAATAGGATCATTCTTATTCCCAAGTAATTGTATAACACCTGTTAATTATATCATAAAATTCACCTTCGTAGTTATTGTGGACTGGGAGTAAAAATTGTTTTATGAGATTATATCAGACAGTAAAATTACTGGTGGCACGAAATGAAGGGTGAGATAAATTATTATCTCTGTATAATAATCTAATGTGCACCTTACGAGTCTACTGAAGAACAAAATAATAGCGCGATCCTAGTGCTGTTATTTCTCATGAAGAACTTTGTCCAAACCAATCATTCATATCACCGAGTATTTTGCCTCCCGCTCAGTGTCGGAGCAAACTGAAGATCAAGAGAGAAAATAGCCTGATTTGCTTTCCTTGAGGTTTAACAGATACTTGTAGGGTGTCATTGATGAAGATGCACAGGATTACTGCCATTACATACCGCAAAAACATGTTGTTGTAAACCTTCAATCGACGTATTACAAGTTTTAGGGTATATTTTATAATAGATCTGATTGTAACTTGAACGGCGAAATGAAGAATGCACACTGTATCTTGTTTTAATCCTTCACTCCATCATCGTTTGTTGCATTTATGTAGTCCCGAGACAAATACGATAGGACTAATAGAGGCTATAAGTATTTCTGGGCAGGCTTTAAAAAGTACTTTAGCAACTAAAAATATAGTACTTTTAGTGGTGTGAATTTTAAAATTAAAATAAAGTGACTATAAAGATCAGTCCAATAATTTTTAAACTATTACTAAGGTGTCCAACCTACATTTGTTTGACCCATATCAGAAAAAGTAAGGGTCATACAAAATTAAGATATGCTACAGTTTCAAGGAATTAGATTACCTCAGTTTTCCAAAAGCACGGCAATCCGTTTCTACATTGAGTCATATTTTAAATATTACATTCCTATACTACATATTCTGTTTTAGTGTACCAACACGAAGAGCTACATACATTTTCTTGAAACTTCAAATGAATTATTCAGTGTAAACATTCAAGTCTCGATGAAATAAAATTTGGAAATAGATTTCTCAAACAAGACGTTTCGTAAGGCGATACAGCATCAGCACAGTGAATACATACAGATTGGAAGACAAATGGAAGCTGCTCGACTGATCTCCAAATACCTAGTAGTAGCGCTACTTATACCAGCCTACTTTACCATTTTCTCATATTCCGTTTGTTATTCTAATTTTCCTTTGCAAATTTTTATAGTTACATATCGTCGTTGAAGAGTGAAAAAGAGCTAAATACATCTAGCCCCTTAAGCAGAGTGCCAATGCTATTGCTATCAGTTCAGCATTCGTTATGCTCCGCACGGGGCATAATGCATTTAGCTCTTTTTCACTCTTCAAGGACGATATGCTCTTTTTGATGTTGTTGGAAATTTTGTTTTTACGTAATTTGATTTTATGCACCGTCCGTCCGAGTAAGGAAAATGTTGACGTCCTATATCCACTGTGAAGCCAATAGATGTACGGTAGAAAATCGTTACCATGGTATCTCAAGAGAAATGAAACCCTTTAGACAGGTGTCACTACCGGTCTACAGATTAGCGTCATTTGAACTTTATAAAACTAAACGCGTACTAGGATGCAAACTTTTACGTTTTCTTGTGATTATTCGCCACTTCCTTGTTATGCTAAACTACAAATCGTAAATGGGAGTTTAACTTTGATAAAATTGTAGTAAAAAAGATCAGGGGAATACCTGATACCACTCAACGTTTCAGTTTCACTTCTTATTTGTGCCTTACGTTGACGTACTTCAGTTTTTTGAATTAGTCACCTCGCGCTCAATTTCCATGGGAAAAATTGAAACTAAAAAGTGAATAGTTATTGGGTATTCCCTTATTATTTGCGATAATTTTTACTTCAATTTAACATTACTTTAGTAGAAGAGCCGAAGCGATTGAGTAAAACTTCACTATGGCAGTACATAGGAAACTTACATAACTTTGACGGTAAAGTCAAAGAAAGTTATCAACGAGTCTTCAGGTCTCGTTAATTACATAACTTAAGGTTGAAGTAAATCTAAGTAGTGGCAAAGAAAAAATGGTGAAACGATTTCCAATGTAATCCAAGAATAGTGACCGCTGCAGATACAAACCGTCTGAGCAAAAGTGGTTGACTGTCGGCTGTCGAAATTTGAAACAATGTCCAAGCTTTTATTTATCACGAGCTGATTAGATTAGAATTTAGGTACTTGATAAGGCAGTAAAACCTAAATATTCTTAAAAAAGAAAAAAGCATCCGACGTCCACTCAAAACGTATCTAAACTGCATCTAAAATGCATCGCACCGCCCAAGATGGATCCCTAGAAAACATTCAAAATTCGATAAGAATTTTTAATTAAAATTTTGGTTGTTTACCCGTATACGTAGATGGCTGTTGCGGTACCACAACTTTTTTCATTTTTAAACGAATGATTTTTAACAAGTTGTCGCATGTATGTTACTTGATAGTTGATAGAAGTGAATTTCTAATGATGAAAATCAGAGTTTTGCCACTATTATGCAATATCATTTATCATAACGAGTAAAAAAATAAACATGTGTAAGTACCTAGCCTAATATTGTTGACACAATAGCACGTGTTAACGTAGCGTCAATGTCAATAGCATGGTGGAATTAATAAATCCTCCCATTGATCGAAAAAGGCATACAAAATTGATAAGCATATTTCATGGTGTTTATTCATTTTCCATATAAGATGATCTAGATAATTTGTTATTGTGTATATTGTATAATTACAGTGGCTGAAGTTATATTGACGCATTGTGTTATAACTAATGTACTTAATTCGCTAATTCATTTAATCTAAAAATGAACATATTACAAGGTATACGGTGTTGCACAATAAGGTAGTTGTTTGATTTACACCGTAGGTCAAGTTTTTACTGAAAATTAAAAATCGAGCATTTGGGAATACATAAAGCACAGCTAGAGTAAGACTACACCGCCAGTATACAAAGGCTACATAGCAAACAACCATCCATTCATACTCCAACGAATGCTTCTTAACTTACTTGTACATTTATTTATTTCGTGTTCAAAGAATATTCGTTATTTTTATTACATTGTAAGTTTATACCTTTTTAACTGGAATTTAAATAACAAGCCTTGGAATCAGTGGATACAATCTACAGGAAACGACTTAAAATCATTAGTATTTTTAATCATATTTAAATATAACAGTAAGTAATCATCACCTTCTTTATTTTTAACTAGGATCATCGAACTTGTAGTGATTGTAATCAAATTACGTGTAACATGTATCACTCCTGAAAATAGTAAGGGATCTCGCAATCTCGTTATAACAAACTTTCCCATTAGGCGAAAAATGCTGCTAAAACTATAATGATAGTTATTTATATCCTTAAAAGATTTGAAGCAACATTAATACCTTCACAATATAATTACAGATTTTGGTATAAATAAAATAAAAATGGAGCTTAGTTAGTACATGATGACATTTTCACAAAATGTAGTACTTGTGAAAGAAAGTACCTTTAAAACATGTTATAAGGGGAAAGCGCAAGCCCTTAAAATTTACAAAGCGAACATTTACACACTAGGCAGTAGGAACATATTGATAGCACCAATGCAATTACACATCGACATTACGGGTGGAATGCAACGAAGAGCTATAACATCGTTCAATCTAGATAGCTTTAAAAAAGAAACGTAGAAAAAGAAAATACAAACAAATACATTACAATTTAAATGGGGCATTCATGGACATAATATATGTGTATTAGTAGAAGAACTACGAAATGGTGGGCAAAAAATTTTGGCTAGTTGACATTGTAGAAAATATTCATGACTTAACTATTACTGCTACAAAAGACCGGCACAGTAGGGCATTACGGAAACGTACTGCTGTTTCTAAGAGATCCTACGATTTACTTGAGATCGTAGTGTTAAAGTAATAGTAAAACCATGGAGTATGACTACTGTGGCCGGTGCGAAGGAAGGATGACTCGAGTTGGAAAAGTCAGTGGCAGAAGCTGACTGAGGGAAGGCACTGATTTGGATTAACAGCGATGCCAGTGACGGCCCGACTGTCACCTAACCTGTCGAGTACTTTAGCCTTCTTCTTAATATAGTCATCCTACCTTCATAGTTAGTTAAGTAGGGAGAGGCAATGAGGACAGTATGGTCTGGAGCTGATTACTCCAGGTGGTGCTGCACACCCTTGCCTTCCCCCTTGGGCTCGTCTCTCAAAAGATGCAAACAACTCGGTCAGGGATGTTAAACACTATTGCAATGAGTACGGAAGTAAGTATCCTATATCCATTCTAACTTAACTTACATATCTAATTCTGTACGAGTAAACTTCTAAAATAGAAGTGCTGCCTACAGATGCATTAGTACAGTAATATGTGCTTATACCCACTGGGTCAAAAAGCGATACTGCCACAAGTAAGTAATACTGCTACAAATTAAATTTAGTTAATAAAAGTTAAACTCTTAATATCGAGATTTTTTTGCTAATTCATTACCAAGGTTTAACTT
Source organism: Ptenothrix huangshanensis (assembly GCA_036851915.1). Taxonomy (NCBI): domain Eukaryota; kingdom Metazoa; phylum Arthropoda; class Collembola; order Symphypleona; family Dicyrtomidae; genus Ptenothrix; species Ptenothrix huangshanensis. The sequence continues at coordinate 6,414 of JAAXYX010000374.1, forward strand.
ATACGCCGAGAATTACAGAAGAAAATGGGAGGCTTAAAATAGGAATGTAGACAATAAACTCAGAGAAAAGTTTGCAGTATATTTCCAGCACGAACACAGTGAACAGTAATAAGTCTACGGGCTACACAACTGATTCTTGCATTTACATACTGTCCTATAGTATGAAACTTATTCCGAGTGCTAAGAGTTACACTGCACCGCATGAATGTGTAGCATCAAACTATAACTCCTTACAGCCACTATCAATATCAATCACGAACCTCGTATGTACATTTTTATTCTTAATATACAAATTGAATATTTTACAGAATTGCTGTTTATGGGTCATATTATTTACATTGTATTCAGATAGTATACATTAGAATTCTAAACTTGTGATATCATATATCCGTAGTATAATGTTCTGGACTGATTAATGCGACTGCGACACAATTTGGAAAAGTTTGAAGTCCTTCCAAATTCACTGACTAAACTATCAGCGATAGTAGGTTGGTGTTGGCGATGGAGCAGTGTTAGTTTTTGAGAAGTTTTACGCAGATGTAACCGAGTAATTTGTCTATTGTCTTGGCCTGCATTATTGGGATTCCAGATTTAGCTCTTGGAGGGCTCTCTCTATGTGTTCGAAGTCTGGCGAGTCTGCAGGAAGGCTGGGGTGTTTGTAGGAAATCAGGAAATGGCAAGTACCCGGTATGTCCTGTGGAAAGCCCTTGGGTAAACATTCACGTGGTCTTGCCTCAAAAGTGAAGCCCGTGTCCTCTAAAATTCTGAGAAAAAAAAGAATATTGTATTATAAACTCGGATCATTTCATCTTTGAATTGCAGGGTTGTCTTTCTCTACTAAAATATTTCAATAAACAGTCACACAAAAACGTCTCTAGTCTAGTTGCAACATCTCTTTTATCACATCTGAATTCGATCTCGTAACGTGATAAATAATGAATGGTTCGTCCAATTTTTGAAAGTATAATAAGGACTATCAATAACCAAATACGAGTCTGAAATTTGAAATTCATTTTAGGTACGACAAAACGGTCGGTAGAATAGTTAACCGCTCCAAGGAATACTTAAGGAGGTGGAAATCGTATGATCGCAGTGCAGTTGAAATTCTTCCCAATGTTCTCAAATATTTCGGCAAACATCTATAAAAACAATTTAGCAGGAGCAAAAGTGTATCTTTTAAGTCGACTGTTTCAAGAAACAGGTTTAATACTTGAGTGTGGGTCTCTATCTTCGCTTGGTAGTAGGAAAGGTCTAAAACAAATACGATTCCTGATTCGGCTCTACTCCAGAGCTCGCTTTTTTTGACAATACAGAAGAAACAAAAGTAATTCGCCGGTTTAAGTTTCTACCCCATGCATCATCTTGGGTCAAAAGAACAATGTTATCCCCAGTCTTGGGTATCTACCATTCGGCATGCATCAACTGAGCCATACATTTCATTTTTTAGTTCGAATTTTCACCATCGCAGTATGTACAAACTCCTTTCCTTGTCCTCACATGTTACATGTTATTTCCATGCATACAGTGGCTTCAGAATTTTTTCTGGAGCTTAAACCATACAGCTCTAAGCAAAGTTGTATGGATTGTTAGATTGAGTCTCGCAGCTATTTGCTTTCGTACTTTACGGAGTTAAAAGCCGTTATTCGCCGTAAATTTTAGCGTTAGAAAGCAAACGCTTTCGTTTCGCATTCATTCATGCTAAATATCCTTAGGCAGAATGTCCATGAAATGGTGATAAGACCAAGAGCTCTAAAGTACTTTATTTGAAAGACATAGAGAGAGGGAGACTCATTTCTCCATTTATACGTTATTATCATGAACTTCAGATTTCCTTTTCATTTGTGTGAGCTCAGGCACATATTCTTCATACCATTATACATTTCAGACCGTCGTAAATGTCTAGGGCTACACCTACATATACAGATACAATGGCAACCTAGTCAAGGCTGAAGCCCAGAGAAGCGTAGAATTTGCTAAAATGATAATCAGTTTAGCGCGTGTGTATTTTATGATGTTTACGTATGAGCTGGTATATAGTATTTTCTATAAAGCTGTGATTTAATCGTACGCTCAGGATTACTACGAATAGCCTACTAGCTTGTTTCGGTAGACTCAAGTGGAACAAAAAAGTGTTTGCATTTCCTGTTGAATAGCAGAAATTTTTTACCTGTGCGTTGTAGGGCTAATATTGATCTTCAAAGGCTCACTTCCGGACTCGAATTTATTTGCAAGTGTAACGTTGTTACCAAATAAACAGTATCGGGGCATCTTCACACCAACAACTCCAGCCAGAACTGAGCCTGTGTGTAACCCTATCCGCATCTGTGGTAAGAAAACAACACAAATCAATTAATGGCTTTATTTTGTCGAATTCAGCTGGAAACTAGGACACACTAGGTACAGCTTTGGATATGGATTTGGATCAAGGCTACTTTCTACTTTTTAAAGCCTGGCTGGAACAAGATAAGAAGATCAATCCGCTGTCTCTAAGCTACAGGGTAAAAAACACATTTTCACTAAGGTCCAATAACACATTTACTGCTATATTCGCTCTAAGCTTGCTACTATAGTCGCTACTACCGTACCGCTGATGACATTCTTGTAAATCATCGGTTTTTGCAAGCTTCATTGATGTTGAATGGCTAACAAAAGATTTTATGGAGTTTTTCACAAATATGTTGTTTGTTCAAGTGAAACTGAATCCTGCTGGTTTTAAATATGCTCCATTAGCTTAATACATGTAATTATTACCGTCTCAAAAAGGAATACCCGACCAAAGATAATTAAACCTGGCGTATGTATAGGTAATAAAAGATCTCGAGGAGTATAGCACTTGCCGAAAACATTCTGTTCTTTGTTTTCATCATAATTCAGCATCATTATTGTATTTTAGCCAAACAATTTAATGAAAGGAGACTTACCCGAATAGGCTGCCCATCGTGAGTTTGATGGTTCCCGCAAGTTCGCATCATTTTCAGAGCCATCCAAGAAATTTGCTGTGCGTGTGTGGCACTACTACGATGAAGTCCACCTGCTACACAATAAGCATCCCCAATGGTCTCAACCTATAAACCAAAACATTATTGTCGTACAAAAATGGCCAAACTTTTTACCATATGCTTCGATTTTGGTGAAACCTGCTTCATTAAATTTCCCCTTGCAATTGCACACAGTTCCAATGCACTCCAGTTCTGTGGTTTAAAAACTTCTCGCTAACCCTGAGTTTTGAGCTGCTTGGAATTATACCTTCCATTTTATTTTGTTCTACTTCTTCGATATACGTAGGTATGCGAATCATTTATGTCTCTTGTTACTGGTAGAAAATTCAATACACTTGAACGAACGTAGGAAAAAAACAAAAACGGCTGGATTCATCTAATCACCTATATAATTACTGCAGGGAGGCTTAAAATGTAATATTACACTTACAAATTGCCTGATATTTTATTTAGTTCTCACTATAAGTCCCATGAAGTCGTATTATGCACATTTGCACTGTAAGTGCATATGTATATAGGTATTCTATTAATAGTGTGGCAAGAGGGCTTTGGAGGAAAATGTGTAGATATATGCATTTACATCAGTTGGATGTTTACTTGCGTAAATATGTTAGTATTTATATTTATATCTATATTTAGTACGACGTAGTAGGTGCAGTGAACCTGCAGCAGGATTTTCGTGAATAATTTGCATAGCATTGTGAAGGCAGGTATACACACTGGAGCAGAAGAACTTGCACTTTCATGGAACGCTTGCATGGAGGACAAGAAAATAGAATCAATTTGATACACCTTTAAGCTTAGGAGAATATGAGACAATCCTCTTTTCTATTTCTACAGAATCCAATCAACTCTAAATGAAATCGGTCTGAGATGAGTTGAAGCTTTACCTCCTAAACAAGACCTACAAATACAGAAAAGGTAGTCTGTGTGTGCCTCTGCAGTTAAATGCTTCCATGGAGTGCACAGAATGGCTTCACCTGGTTGAACACTCGCATGAACGAGTCCCATTGTCTGAGTAAAAAGTACCAAATGGGGAAACGGAAAATAATGATCCAGTCTTTGAAATGAAATCCATACATCGCACTGCGAAACGCGAAAGCCCTCTGCTGCTCTTTGTATACAATGGTTCTATATGGGAGTTGCAATAGATGAAGGAGATATCCGGATTACGCTCCATAAAAGACATTCTAACGCTTAAGGTACTGTAATTATTACATAAAAATCTTTTGATCATGAAATTGTGAAAACGTACGTACTGTGAATGTGGAAATAACATGACCTAAATTACATAGAAAAAGAATATACATTGGAAGAAATGGAATGAGATCGTCTTTTCGTTCTCAACTTGTCATTGGTAAAATCTCTGACTGTGAATTTTGATTTGGCGAATATGGCATAGACGTCTAGTTGCTATAATTTTCAGACACAAATCGTAGTTATTCTACCTCGTTCATTTGCGAAGACACGCAGAGGAAAACTTGAAGACTTGAGACTCGCTAGGACTTACTGTTATAGGAACTAAAATACTTTTACTTATGGTTGATTTTGATGTTGATATTGATGAACAGTTCTTCGTTATTGTAACTGGGAAATGCATTCGATGTAGGGACGCTATGCAAGCGCAATTATCCTGGCGATGGGAAACAGCAATTAGCATAAAATTAATGAAAAAGCCCACTGAACTTAATGAGCAAAACGGAGACTTGAGACGAAAATTTCTGAAAATAATGAGACTGACTTGGAGACCCAAACCATTGTTTGCATTTATGGTATACAAATGACTTACAATGGCAAGCTTATTTAAGACCTGCCTAAACATTCTCGGAATTATTACAATGACGAGCAGAAGGAACGGAAGATCATGCCTGAAAGTCTATGTAAATTTAAAGTAGCGCGAATGCGACACTCATTACAGAGTGTCACCAGCTGTGATTCACAGTCTGTGCGATGAATGTAAACTGAAAAGTCTTTATGTCCGCTCCGAAAGCTTATTGTGAGAGGGAAGTGTGATGTAAGTCTGCACTTCTCTTTTGCTCGCATTAGTGCCTTTATTAGAAGCATCCGGTGTGCTCCGGCTCCGGCTTGGCTTCCACGGTGATGGTGATGAAAGCTGCTTTCTTCCAAATCCTATTTTTTATGCATGTAGAAGAAAGAGTTTTTTCTCCCCTCTTCTCTTGTACAGAACTGGAAAACTGCTAGGGTCGAACATATTTATGTACGACTCGGATATACATGCATATGTACTTTCCCCTAGTCTACAACGTGAAGCCAGTTCAGTACAACAAATACTCACTCTAACTTCTCAACTTTCGCACGCAACGACAGCGACAACCGAAAATCCTTCCTTTTCTCCAGGTGAGTGGTTCGCCCCAATTTAAATAATTCATTCTCCAAATGCATACGCGTCTTCCATCTACAATTACGAAGACTTTTTGAAAAAGGAAATATCATCAACCCTGTGCTAAGCAGAATTAATATTCCGAGGATGAAGACAATGAATGAATGAATCGTCCTTTCGTATTATACTTGTATCCATGATACAATGGAACTCAAACGAAACGTCAAAGCACATTTTACGCTGCGGTTTTACAGCGCTTTGTGTTTGTACTGAAAATGAGGAAACATCTACCTGCCTGTGTAATTTTGAAGTGTATATACAAATGTATAATTGCTACAGTCCCATTCCCTGAGAAACCCGTTTCTGTTAAAAAATTCAGACGCCTTGTCACAATTTGTAAATTCCTTTGCATTTCAATTTCACTAGTCTAAAAGAATCATCAACCTAATATCTGGTCGATAAATGTTTTAAAACTCGGTTGACAATATTAACATGTACCTATAATTCTATCTTACTTTAATGTTTACTTTAATTTTAACAATAAGATACCACTACAATTATCCCTATGTGCTTGAATACAGATATACAACAATTAAACTATCTACCTAGATAAGACGATAATTTTAAGAATCTTATGGCTTTTTACACTAAGAACACGAATTCGATGGACATAATACATACATGTAGTTTTTGGTAAGTATCTTAATAATAATATTCAAACCGATGGATTTCCTTCTTCCAGGAGAAACTAGTACACTAAAAATGTGTACAAAAACCGACTCTTATTTTGTGTAATTATGAACAAAGTTACGATGCATCTCACGTTCACCTAAAACACATCTCACAGACCAAGATGTGTTTTTAATACATTTTTCGTGTTTTTAAGATGCATCCTAACTGCGTTCATACTTTACTGCATTAAATTTTTTTTAATTACTATAAGGGTTTTGGAGTTTTGGATGCATTTTTTCATTGTCTAAGATTGCTTCGTTTTGGCAGTGTACTAGCTCGAGTCATACGTCGCTAGTGTATTACGTAAGTAGGTACTAGTTCATATTTCTCACGCAAAACTCAAAGTTGAAAAAAAGCAAAAAATTGAAGTGATGGGTTTTTACGCTGGAGCAAGATGACGCATCTCGAAAGTCTTCCTGGGCTCTACAAAATCCCAAGAATCAAGTTCCTCCATGATAAAAAATGTAATATCTGTTGTGAAAAAAGATCAGCGTAGATTTGTATCCACCAATTATTTTATTATCCCAAATTTCGAAAACTTAGCTATTAAAGTATACAAAACTTCATACTGAATCTCTTCAGCCTATCCTCTTCGGAGGACGGTGTCAGGTTTACTTTCAATAAATCCATCTTTCTCTATCTATTTTTGACTTAAATTGGTTTGGTTTGGAGGGTAATTATGTACATTGAGTTTTGTGTAAAGTTACAAATTCAATATTCCGAGTTAGTACTGGTTTTATTGCAATACGAGCCATCCACATGTTTGTGAAATGACAGACTGTAATATGAGGTAGCAGAGGATCGCCAACAGGCCTATTTAGCTTATTATGTAGAGAGGTCTAAAGAGTCGTTTGGACCTCATGCCGGGTTGCTTTATTTGGATTGCTTGGTATTGCTCATTGTGGGGTTTAGCTTGGATTTGGTTTCGCCTAATAGCAGTAATTAGATTATTTGTACTTTAGATCTCCTTACATTTGTTTTGAGATCAATGGAAGTATTACTTTAGTGAGTGCAAATGACTTATATTTGACTTTTCGCTGAGTCCCATTGATCGATCGAGGTTTCTAAAAGGTAACTAGAGCTGCAGAAATTGACTTTAGTCCTATACCCAATGACCTCACTTTGCTCTCGGTTTCTTTCACCGCTAAAACATCAAATGTCGAGATTTAATTGTTTAATTTACTACATTATGACGACAATGAGATTATTTTGTGATGATAGATAATAGGTACCGAGAGAAGATGAGCGCTTTCAAGTGCATGCCTGGTATAAATCTTGATGATTACATCTTACTGCTGGGTTAGTTGATCCTAATGTTACATGAGGATACATATGTGTAAGAGCATAATATTTTGTTTAATGAAAGTATCATAGGGTTAATAGGTTTGTACTTTCCCTGTATGCACAAATCTATTCACAAAGCTCTTATACCTACGTTGTATATGTCTACTGCTAAAAAGTTCTCCTTCCAATTTTATTGTAGTTACAGTTATAGACTTGCTCTTACTAATCACTTTGAATTAAAGTTATTCCCCTTCATTCGTAGGTTATAGCCTACCATCAGTTCAATGATATGAAAAAACACTTAAACTTCCTACGACTTTTATCCATGGCGCAGCGGTTAAACAAAAATTCCGATAATTTGGAATGTGTATAGGTACGTTAAACCAGAATCTAAAGTTGAGTTTTTATACTGTCTGTATTTCCCCGAAGTATTTTGTTATAAAATAATCTATTTAGAAAGTCACAGTGGTTCAACTATACTTGTTCTTCACCATTCTACTTTGTCGTAAATTGAAGAGTGAAATATTACTCTGGAAAAAAGCTGTGGTTGTAAAAGTGCATCCGTGCATTTTTATGGAATTCGTTTTTGTTTCACAGAGTGGTAACGAGTCAGAAAGTTTTTCATTAAACAAAGAATTCTTTCGGATGGGGTACTACATATGTAGATGGACATTGTACAGTCTATCTGTAGACAATGGGTTTGGAGTGGGAAGACATTGATCTGATGGAATTTGCGAATGTGGAATAGATACAAACGTAAATTTCTGGATGCTGATGCTAATGGGCAACTGTAAAGTAGAGGTTGATGGATTTGTGGTGGACTGGAGACAGGAATGATTGACTTGGAGAATAAAACGTGAAATTGTGGTGTCTGGCCTGTACAAGTTTGGTTAACATGTCTTTATGTCTGATGTAAAATGTTCCGTGAAGGAGACGAGCCATAAAATGAGTCGACAAAGTGGTGATTTAATGTTTTCAGAATCGATGTCTCGATGGATACACATGTCGATGAATTGTTAGTTGACAAAAGAGAGAATTGCCGATTTCCTTCCATCACAACTCGTGCTCTCTGTCGTAGAAAGTGAGCCCATATGTATAACAAAAATGAACGCCTTTACTCTGATTCTAGTAGCCGAGGCCAGTTCTGCCGCGTTCGTACATAAATACTACTGCATTCAGGTCAGATAAATCTACTTCCTTTACTTTGTGCATCTCACTCTCTCCCACTCTGTTGTAAAAAATTCTCTGTGTCCCAACTAACTTGAATTACAGTGAATTTGTCAGTAGTCAATAGAATCGTTGGAAAGAAGTTTCGTGTTCCTCCTCCAGCTAACGTCATGGGAACATTAGGACACCATCGTATCGTATAGTATGACTATTGCTATCGCTATGGTGAAACATGCTCTCCATTCAAGTTTCTCGAATCAATTCTACTTTTCTCCCCGGATCGCCACTGCAACCGTATATTCTTATTTTGTGAACATCTCGTACTCCGTACTTGTAATCCTCTTTATTTTGTTCAAAACTAAATCCATCTACAGGTCTGTAATGCCCATGCCTACTGCGTCTATGTCGATATCATATAATGAATGATTTATTTGCAAGACAGATTCGACTAAGGACGCATTCGTACATATTCTATTGCGTAGACCCAAGGCGAACTTTGGGTCTACTGTGCACATGTATGTATTCCCGATATATGTACATACATACATGTGTATAACGGTACCCTATCATCTCTACCCTGTTTCTGTACAACAAGGATTGAATTTACAAATGAATGCGATTGGGAATGCCAAGTTGAAGTTCAAGCAATGCATTAAAGTAAAGTAAACGAAGGTTTTACTGTGCCGCATAGGCTCTATATTCGCCATCGTAGCAAGTTTGAATAAAGATAAAGGAAGCAGGTGAAAAGATCGGATACTTGATAGTTATGGACGTTCGCGAGTCCTTTGGTAACGCTAAAGCTATAAGTCATAACCATAAAAATTTTGACCCCTTAAGCAATCCCGCTGTGTTTCCCTTTCTCGGTTTCCTAATCACATCTTCTGGACAATCAAACGGACAACGGTATATGGACCGAATAGAATTACTTTCTGAAATAAAAGTAAGATAAATCGCATTACAGTATCCGTAGGCGGTTCGAAGGTAGCATTTGTAGGACTTTATCGTTCCTCATGATATCATTCAGCATTGAACCATATTCGTCATTTTTTAGAAGTGAACTCTAACCTTCTGAACAAACAAGAGACAAGTCTACAAAGCTCTAAATTGACTTACAAAAAAAGGCAACTGCATTTTTTGTGAATTTCAAATTACTAGTTGAATTTATGGGTAGTATGTACATACAGGAAATTTTAATAACCCTCGACAGAAAACAATTAATTATAAATCAAATCATCAACTGATTATAAAAGTATAAAATCAAGATCCTTCAGAGGTTTTGGAAAGGCGTGTCAAAAATAAAAATATAATAAATAATAATAGTAATAAAAATTAGAAATAATAATAATAATTAAAAAAAATATATATCGTCGTTGAAGGTTCAAAACTTGTCATCCTCTGAAATTTCCAATAACGTTCCCAAAAAAATATTTTAAGTTTTGCATCTTGACTAACTTCAAAGAAGCCGTTTTATTTGTGTTCTCATCGTCAGCTCCTCAGAAATTCAACTGGGCGAAATTGTAACGGAGACAATGACACTCACATACTTGAACGTAATGTTATCCTAGTCCTAAGTAACATGCTTTCGTCAGCAGACTTTTCACAATTAACTACACGAGTTGACCAGTTTGAAAGTGATATGAAAATAGTAATTTTGTTGATAAATGTAAATCCGAATTACTACTGCCTACAAATCTGTTATTAGTTCGATCATGAAATAAAAAAACCTATTTATTACAGTAAAAAGAGATTAGATCACAGCAAACATTGATCTGCTGCTGATTTGTGTTTGAAAAATAGATGCAATAGCGTCTACATTCAATATTCAATGTGAGTGTGTCATTATGTGTGGTGCTACCATCGTATGCACGTAGAATCCAGAAAGGTCTTTCGGTTTCATATAAATAATCTCGGTGCACATGTCCACCCTGATATGCTTATGTCATGGCTGAGAGAAATTTTTTCTTGCATTCTTTTCTAAATTCTACTCAAAAACAAATTGGATTTTGCCAATGCGAGTGAAAATGACTAGACTTGTACTTGCGACTGCGACGCTGGTCTGATTGAAATGCAATAGACGCTACCATGAAAACCAAACGTAGTACAGAAAGCAATTCTGGACAACAGAGTAAATTTCGATGTGTATAGCCAAAGTATCCTAGCTTGGCAGTATGTAGACCATTTCGATCTCCTCCTGAACATCCACTCAATCCTGTATTAGATCCTATCAGCGTACTCAAAGGAGAGTTTGTGCACAACAACGTGATTTTGATATTCCTAAGCCTTCCATTCGGTGTCCGTGCCTCCGTGGGTCATGTGTTGTGTAAGGCACACAGTGGGTCATGAACATTTCAACTCCCGCGTTTCAAATCTCCAGGAAACTACCGCATTTTCCATTTTAAGGGAAAAACTTAATCTTTCAAAATGTGACGTTTAGGAAACTTAATGTTTAAATGGATGCTCTATTTCATTGCCATAAGAAGATTGGTTTTTTCGGGAGAAATACTGAGAGCAATACTAAACCAAACAAGAGTTTAAAGCGTACATATGTACGTATATAAATGAGTTAAACACAATCACCTTCCCTTCGGGTTTGAAGATTTTTACGTGGATCATATAATAGTCAATAATCAGCATTCAGGAAAAAACTCTTTTTCAACTGAACTAGCTAAGCACGTTTAAGCTAAACTTGATAAATGACGGATGAAATGAATGTACAAATAACCCCAGTCGTAGCCTGTCAGTTATTCATAGCTACATATTGGTAGGTAGGTAGGTACCTAGGTAATTATTTTTTTGAAAAGAAACCTCCCCCACTGCTGACCTTACTAAATGTTGGTATACCTTCTTCCTCATCGCGTAGGTACATTCCAATATAAACCGTTCCCCTGACGAAACAGTATGCCAACGTTGCAAAAAATGCACAATTTTTTCCACAGCTTACCAACCCTGCCCACAAGTCTAAAACTGAATATAGCTATGTAACATTGTTGGCAAGACAGTATCCAGTGACTATGTACGAGAGCATTTATTTTAGCATGGCACGATTGAGCATAAACCTGGCGCATTATCAAATTTTCCAAGTTCCATCATACGATGCAGCTGCCGTTGTCACCCTGTACAAGTATATTTGCTATACGTGGGTATTGACATTTTTGCATCATAGTGGTCAGAGGCAGAGTCATAAAATGTGGAAATTGTAATGATTTTGCGAATTTTGAAAATAAGCCATCAGAAACGAAGTGTCATTCACGCTGAACTTTCACTGTATCATGGAAGAAACTCTGTGGGCACTATAGCTCGGTAACATTTATTCCATAATTCCATTCACGTAATAACTCACTTTATAGACGTCCAGGCTCCCACAAAAGGCATCGAACTGAGTGTACAAACTCTGAAGCATATTGACAACCATCATGGGAGTTGCTGTAGAGCAAATTGAAGTGAATCCCACGATGTCACTAAATAGCATTGTTACGTTCTCATGCATCTTTGCCTCAATCGTTTCGCCTGTCAATCAACATCAAGGGTTCCAGAGACGAAGTCATCATGAATGAGTCCAGAGTATTCACGGGAAAGAATCCATCGAGAAGAGTGTGCATGTACATAAACGAATAAAATCCAAAAAAACTTATCAATGACAGCAACGCGCACACATCCAAATTTAACTGAAAATGAAGGACACGTGCATGACAGTGTTATCTTCAAATTTATGACTTTGAAAGTGATGCGTATAAGTACATAGGTATGTGTAGTTATAATATTTATATGTCTCAATATAATTATATAGATTGGTGAGAAATCTGTCTAAAAATTCGTGCGATCAACGATAAAATCAAAGCTGCCGATAAATACAATCAAAAAGTCACACTTCGTAAGTTTGAGTTGACTTGAGTGAGAGATAGTCAAGCTAACAAGATATTTCTACATATAGGTATTTGTACGTTAAAGGTTTGAATAAAATGAGATGACAATATTTGGGAGTTCAGATAGACCAAGTTTCGTTTTTTTCCTGGTAGCATTTGGCGAAAATGGAGAAAATGAAATATTGACAGATTCTGACTGAAAAGTCCGGGTGCCACCAGTGCAGTGGTGCAAAATCTTAAGACTGCTGTGCTGTGTTCCCTACTGATAGATCAAAGATGGAATCGCAACAGTGTTCTGCCATTGGTATATTATGGTGTCAAAATGGGGTCAGAAGTAACAAATAAAAATTATCGGGAAAGCTGGTTCGGGGAAAAAGAAATATGATTTCTCATACCTAACCAAAGACGTTTGGCAATATCCTGTGGGAAAATCAAATGCAATAATGATACATTTTTTTCTCGTTCCCTGTCTACGGCAGTGGAGGCTTCTTCTATTGATTGTCGTAATTTGTCCATACGTCTCTTCAATCCATCCTGCAACAATAGTTAAAAAGAACGTTCTTTAACAAACCAGTTAGAATTAGTAATAATACCATGTACATATTATCTCACTACTATACATACTAGGTAGGTATATATTTGCTACTTGTAATCCACAAATCCATTTAAAGGCGCTGATGGGAACGATTATGACTAATTTGCAACAGGCGCTAGGCCGAAACGCTTTAACTTGATTTGAGGAATGGATAATTTTTAAAAGGTAATTAAAAGGCATGAACCATATGAGTGATCGAGTAAATTAAAGTACCTAGTGCATGTAAATACTACTAGGTATATTCCCTTCTCATATTTTACCCGGTAACGGAAGAGTAATTGAGTTATAAATGTGAAGTAGAGCATTGGGCTACCCGATGTCCTACATTATATTATACCTATGTGTACCCAATTAGGGCATTATAATGCAAAGCTATTCTTGTAAGGCATATAAAGAGGCAGACAAATGAATCATTAGAATGAGCTAGCTGATGATATAAAGTAAAGCATAGTTAGTCCATTACGCATACTATACTAAATTGCATAATTACACACCGTTGACAACGTATAACATGTAGCATGTTATAACACGTAACTTGGAACATAAAATGTAGGGAGCTCATAGTCACACCAATGATGCATAGTAGCAGTAGCTACATAATACAATCTGCGGTTTGAGTGGAGCTAGATGCAACATCGAGAGGTAGAATATTATGTTATGTAGTAGAATTGTAAGTATTGATGGTTCGATTGAAAGAGAAAACCATCAAGCGTTTGCGGTATTCACACAGAACTGCAACCTAAGCGTGTTAGCTCTTTCACTCCCATTGTGCTGAGGGTCTCTTTGGATAGGTTTCCACTTTCTCGTGTCTTTGCGGTATACGGTCTGCTCAGAGCAGGATTATACCGCCTGGAAGGCAGAATTTCCATCTTTGTATGGTGTCTGGAATGAATTAAACCACGTAACTCTACCCATTACTCATTTAAGTAGTCTAGCAATTTGCATGAACACTTGCTCTAAGAGACTTTCATGATAACCGAAAGGGATTTCTGATCATTTCACTTTCACGTCATTCCATTTTCCACCTGTCGCGTATATGCAGACTGTATTATTATTTATTTAAATTATGTTGACCGAAGTGTGCTGAGTGAAAAAGCTTATTCTTTTATCAGCCAACGCTTCCATAATGTTTGAGTAAGTATACGTACAGAATAAACATAAATGCCGATGGCTTTTGTTTGATTTCTTTGATCTTATTTGATTATATTTAAAAAAGCAAATCTGATTTGTACAATGGGTTGAGCTCAAAATACCAAAAACAGAATATCGCACTTAAATACCAAGTGAAACTGTGCTCAATATTAGTATTCTGCACAATGGCGTGCATTTATATGATTAAAGGAATGGGATTAGCTGTAAACGGATGGAAGTAAATCTAAGTTCGGCGATTTGCAATTGTAAATTTCCTGACGAAGGCATATTATGTATATACCTACCATGCAATATAACTCCTCAAAGAAAAAAACGAAAAGCTGGTTTATACTATGCAACTGTGAGGCTACGAGACTTTCAGCAGGCACAAAAGAATCCTGGAATTAAAAATAGTTCTTTCCTTACTAACTGGATAAATCCGGAACACTTCTTTTAATTGATTTTCTGAATTCGAGTTATCTCCAATTTCCTTCTCGTGCACATTTCAGTTTCAATTTACATATTAACCAAAGCCAAGGCTAGAGAAAGAGCCGGATTCAATTCATGTGTCCGTGTTCATGTGCGACGTCAACATAGATTTAAAATTCGAATACAATCTCAATCAAAACTACCTTTACTGACTTTAATTCAACGTTGGAAAAAGGAGGATACACAAGTAGACTGATACCTTATTCCTGCTTCAGCACTAAATCTACTTGTCCATGGGATTCCTTAGCAGGATGGTATCCGCGCAGGTGGAGGAGAATTGTGTACAAAATCATTCAAATACATACCTCACGAGGGCTGCGTGTGATGAACGGCATATTTGGTTTTGGTTTGAGCTCTTCACATTATTTGATACTTGTTATAAAGTGCTTACGGTGCATACGTGTTTATAGGGATCAGTGCAATGGTTAATGCAATGTGACGTCTATGGAGGCACATAGTTACGGTTGTAAGTTTACATGACAGCATGACATTTAATGAAAACGTAAATAAATGTCTGTCGGCTTCGCCAGGCGTACAAACTGCTCTCTTATATGCTATTCTATTTATGTTTAATAGGAAGCTCAAGATGGATTAATTAATCCGTTTCTGTGTTCTCCATGGAGTATTTTCTTGAGTTGAGAAAAAATAGCCTTGTCAGCCTTATTAAAGTTTGTTTGCCAACTAAAATCCATAGAATTGTTTTGTCCCCGAATGTGTATGTACACATAGCATTTTCCGTGACATAAGTTTCAGCTTGAATTCTATTAAAATGATGGATATGCAAATTACAGGCTAAAAAGTTCTGAGCTTTCTTCCAATCTTTTTATTCTTTTGGATTCTTCAGTGTTCAGTGTTTGATAAATGACAGTGAAAGCTTGCTCAAGGGATGAGAACGATGTAATTTTTAATGAGCTTCCCAAAGCATCTTTGGGTGAGTATATTTGTTGGAAGTCATCAAACTCACGCATGATTGACTCAAACGCTAACAAGTATGGTGGAGAACAAAAGAAAGCTGACAATGTTGGTTTTCATCGGAATAAGGGGAGAGTGTTGGTATACTTACAGACTGAATATTTTAGCATAAGTTTGTCGGTGTTGCGAATGAAAATCTTTGTCTACTTTAGTAAGAGCACTCTCAAGTCATTTTTTAAATCCTGAACGGCGAGAAGAAGCGAAAGCGAGTTTGCAGACTCCAACATACATAACTATCTACTTCACGAAAATGGGACTTAAGAATCTGGAAAGATTCTTTAGGGAAATCCCAGATATGGAAGTAGTAGACACCACTCCACCGTTTACTCTCATCTCTCTCCACCCACGTGCTGTAACTGGAACACCGCCTGACCCGTTACCAGGTATTTCCGGTTCAATGGGCACGCCTAGTTGATATGCTAGCGTTTAAATCCCTTCTAAAGCAATGGAACGTGATAGCTATTTCCAGGAAATGTAACCAGAAGAAATTAATCAGGGGAAAAGGAGATCACGAATGCTCTTATATCCTAACATTGTGTGTACATGAACCCCGGTCTTTAAATAATACTCTTTAATTTCCTCTAGCGACAAGAAATTTCGCAACCAAGATTTAACTTCATTAAGCCTAGAACTTAGAATGTGGTACAGGGACTCTATCTAGACAAACCTACAATTATAGTTACACCTGCTGATGGTAGGCTTATACTTGTTACACGCTATGATGGAATCCAACATTTTTGATCCATCATCTATGAATTTGTGTGTACAGGACATAGTCCACAAATTTGCAGTAACTCCTGCGAATTGGTTCCTCTTTTTGGTTTCAAAGATAATTACATAGATTACCATCTAATCTACATACAAATGTGATCAACACACATATAACCGGAACAGCAATGCGCCCAATTTAGCGTACAGAACCCTTTCGTAGTCGTCTGGGAAGACTGGTGAAACTCAACTCTAGTCGACATACCTACATACATGCCTAGGTAAGTGACATACATACTTGCATCAGCACAATAGAATGATGTTCATTTTCGTTGCAGGTTGCAGGCTATATGAACTAAATAATAATTGTTAGATTAAATTAATTTACTGAAACCTTATTTGACGTTTCGTTTGAGGACGGATTTACATTCGACACACAGATTTATAATCCTCTTCTAGTTTTCAAGTTCTTCCGATGAGGCTTACTCATTTTTAAAATACCGTAATTGTTCGATTAATTGCCCCGGCAATTATAAACTTTTTGCATTCGCCGACCCGGCAATTATTCGTGACCCGGCAATTATTAAGGATATGGATTTCGATGTTAAAGGGAGGCGTTTATTCATTTTCTTGGCTCGACAGACCGGCGATTAATCGAGACCCGGAAATTAAAATCGAACATTTACGGTACTTGTACAATTGTTTGTAATTGAATAACTCCAAAATTCTTCAGTAATAAAAATTACTATTTACCCACATTAAATCATAAAGTGCTTAGTAACAAATTAAAATTCAACGCACATGAAAACCTTTTCACAGAACTGAGGGTTTATAAAATAAGAATCTCTAAGAAAAACTCAAGAAGCCGTTTAAAAATAGTTTTCGTCTGCCTAAAACGTTGTACTCTTTTTAAATGCTTTGCTACTATAACAAATGAAGTATAGCAAATTAAATATAATCGAAAGGTCTTTCGTGCCCATCACTGAAAAACATTACTTGTAAATTGTATTTGCCTGCATTGAGTGGGTCTGAGACACATTAGTAAAGCTTGCTAAAAATTGTCTATGTGCAATGTAGGAATATCAAGGAGGCAAAGAGGTCATTTGTTCAATATAGTTACCGAAAATTAAAGTGTTCTCAAGACTCCAGGTAAATTAAATTATCTGAGCCATCTTTCATTTTCAAGCTCCAACATACGTTTGTCAATACATAATTGGAACGACTCAAAATATGGACCGAGCTCCATTAAAATAGTAGCTGTAGTGCGTGCTAAGTAAAATTGTTCGGTAAACTAATTGTAAAACGTAAGAGTTCATCCAGCGAGATCGAATTGCGATTGAGTGAAGCAAAAGGAAGGAAGACATGCGGGGAAAATACAAATGAGTCGAATTGGTAGATTTGCAGAATTGTAAAGTCTAATCGATGAATTTGGGAAGACTTGGAAGGCGTGCATGAGTACACTACTAAAAGAACCTGTAAGAATCACATCTAAAGTCGAAGAATTCAAGGAGATTTAAGCCCATTGGAGCTACAGATACCTTAAAAGGCGCTGAGTTTAATACGAGAATTTGATCAGAAACTTTCCCTGTACCGAATACCTCTGTAGCATTCATGTTACTGGCCAAGATGCGTTTTTGATGTTACTTATCCTTAAATATACCGTTGAGTTTTTTTGAGTGTACCTGGTAAATAGAGCCAAGGGGAAAGTACTTAAATACTAGACAAGATACCTGAGCTCTGGATTGCTCGCCGACAAGTATGACGTCTCGAGTAGCATCGTGAATGGGGATGTCTGAGATGTAAAGTCCTCGTGTCGTCAGTCCTTCCAAGCCATCAATTAATGGAGATCCCAAGAACAGTAAACATTGCGACTCCCAACAGTCCACCATCTGACCTTTTAATTCCATTCCCTAAGTAGTTAGATAAATAAAAACAAAACCAGAGTTAATCCAACTATGAGCTTAAGCATTGAACTCGTGTAACCATTACTACAATGTTTGCAATAGAGATGAGAGAGTCAACATCACATAACATACAACAGATAAAATTTAAAGTACACATGGCGTATGGCTCTCGGCAGAGTATCTTTTAGTCTCTATACGCATATCTGTATGATAGGCATCTAGTCTGCACTGCTAGCAACCGAGATTTTATGCGTGGAAGAAGGATTGCAGTGGGGTGCGACATGACATGCTCTATGACTTTATCTGCTTTATTCATTCAAGAGTTAAAGTCAAGTCAAGTCAGAGTGGTAAATATCTGTGCGGGTGAGAACGAGAACACTGACTCCGTTTCAGTTCCTAAATTCCAACCGAAAAGAATTAAAGTATGAACTGAACCATGTGAATCGAACGCTTATAACTACATAATATGTATGTAGGTATGTAGGTGCGTAGGTATATATTACATAGGTATACGGAAAACATAAAATGTTTGTAGGTAACCAGTGAGTAACAAGTGTATTCGTGACTGAAATCATTACATCTGTCAACATACCAGTAAGACAAGACTTAGCATTATAGCTTAAGGTAAATGGAATTGGAGATGACAAACATCACAACTGTCGCTAAGTCTAGTTAGCCATGTATGTCAGACTAATAAGGCGAAAATGTTAACGTTACATACCTATAGACCTCAAACTCAAACTTGTCCACCCAGAACACACCCTTCTACCGTTCTACCAAATCAAATTCTACACTATCTCAACTCTACATTTAAATCTAATAAATCTAACAAGCCAACATATCATAGTGGCTGCCACCGCTGTTTGTCTGCGCATCCTTCCAGCTCCACATGCAAAATCCCAAATAGGGTAGGTAAGTTTCAGAGGAGATTTAAATGTTGCATATATCAAACACAAATAGCCCATTAAAATCTACGTTATGATGCTATGGCGTTGTTACCAAAACAGTCATCTTTTTCTTGCGTGTCAAGGCATAATACCTTCTCAATTCACTTTATAGTATTTTCGATCGTCAAAACAGCACACGAACAATGTAATGTATAGTGAACTTATGTATGTATGTAGTAGCAATATAGTACCTACATAGGATGTTATACGTTGCACGTTGTCTCCCTCGTATTCTTAAACTTTTGCGAAACAAATCTTGGAGTCAAAAAAGTGAGTCATGTTCTAAAACTTGCATAAATAAGGATTCAAAGGAGACAAATTCTATTATGACTTATTTTACACCTCCTAAACTCACAACTCGAAGAGGAAAAAAGCAGACTTTCACAATATTGAGAAGTTTTTATATCCTGGCTCACAAATTTCCTAAATATGTAATAACATGCGACTTGGAAGAGGCAAACGCCCTTGTAGAATATACGCCAATTGCAACATTATAGGCCTCCAGATTGAGCAACCTTAACGGGTTGTAGGTACCTACTCAAGTTGCCATCAAAACCGACAGTGTACTAATACAATGCACTTTGCGTTTCGGTTATTGGGTGTTGTGGTTTGCTATTGTGTTGCTGGGTTTGAAAGACAACGATTTTTAATAAAATGCTTTAAGTTTTAAGGCTTCTTTTATGAGCTTTTCTGAAATGAACCAAACTTTGGATCCAAACTTTGTATTTGTTATTATAAGTTTGTGAAGGGCGTTCGATTCAGCGTCCTCACATTGCTTATACAATTAGTAGTTAGTATAACGAAAGAAACTTTTGTGCAACTTGAAAAATCCGTTTTATGTTTCGGCTTTATATGTACTAGAAAGTTGTTTATGGGGAATATTAGCCAAAAATTCCAATAGAAGGTCGTGTGTAGTGCCTACTTCAAAAGTGAAAGAAATGGATAGACATTGTTTTAAAAAAAGGATCAAAGATGAGATGTCTTCAACTTGTGCACTTTGCGTATTGTTGTAGCGAAATTTGATGAACACTTTTGATCAAGACTGCACAGATGGTGCATTTTGGGATTCCCAAAGCTGAGCATGAAGATGCAAAGGAGGGCTATTACTGTGATTAGGTGAGCCGGCGAGTGTACTGTGCATAAAGACGATTGGATATAACAAGACAAGACAAGACAAGACAAGAGCCGATTATAGTCGATTGAATGGTTTGCGGGTTTAATGAAAGGAGCAGGTTTGTAAAGGATGATACGCATTAACGCATGAAACGGAGTTGAGACTAAACCACAAGTTCAAGCCAGTGGGGTGGTAATGGTGGTAATGGTGGTAAGTGCTGTACTAGAAATGCGAAAGAAAGGCAAAACAAAGGATACATCAATTCATGGAATATAAAAAGGAAACCGAACCTCAGCAAGCTGGTTAGCCCCATTATGGCGTGCTAAATGGACCAGGCGGAGCAAAAAGGGTGTGTTCAATCGTTGGAAAATCGTTTCAAAGGAAATTTCAGATCCCAAATCAGGTCTAACAAATTGGAAGAACTCCGTCACTTTGTAACTGTCCCGATGTTGGTTTCTCTGACTTTGAATGAGCATTGGAGCAAATAACTTTAGTAAACTGGAACCCAACTGAACGATATTAAGGTTACGATCTAAAACAAAATGCCATGGGAAAGCTCGACTAAAAAGTTCTACGGAGATCACTAAGTCAGCCGGAGATTGGGAAATTTTCTTCGTCAGTGTTGGGGTTGTGGGTAAAATTGAAGAGTTTGTGGATGTGGTTGAGGATAGTTTAGTTGCTGTTACACTGCCTAATGAACCGCGTGGTGGGGGGACACTTTCTTTGTCTCTCGAATCCGTCACTTGAATGTCATAAACTATGAGGAATCTTAATGGCTTTGTAGCCACAGCGGTTCCTCCATCCTCTCGGCATTCCTTCTGCCGGTATCTCAACTCCATTGTTAATGGCGTTGAGTAGAGACATTGACACACCGTGGACAAAATTCGGCCAAAAAATACACTGATCAGTTCTTCCGTAAACGTTGTTTTGTAAATCACTGTGTATCGTTCGCTGTCAACGGGCTCCCCTACTCGAGTGGGCTCCTTGGTCGTCACTATTGTTTGCTCAATATTCCCAAATCCAACTATCCTGTAATACAAAGACAGATTATGAAACACATCTTTTAACATTAATCAAGTTGCAAACGTTCCATCCCATCTTTAGGCATAAGTGACTATGACATTTTTGAAATTTGAAATAACTTACCCTTGATTTGAATGCTTAAGGGCTTCCAAAACTCCATCTAAGTTTATAAGAAATTGGCCAAAGTTTGGTCCAAGGGTAAGATATGCTCGCTCGTACCTAGACGCGCAGCTCACAAAGTATGCCTCTCCTAAAGCTCTTGTGAATGTCACAGCCGTATCATTCTTTGAATCTGTAAACACAAAGGGTAAAGACAGTGTGAGGACAATTATTCTGTAATTATAGAATGCTTTTCTGAGTACCTCCTGACTGAAGATAAATGGCAAAAAAATTTATTTTATTCTGTGAAATGGAGCACCATTTTCCCGTAGACAGTTTATAGAGCGTGTAACGTGTTCTGATCATTTATACTTCTCCAGCATTGTATAAAACCTTGGACGGATGTATACTTACATATGATGCATATAATTACGTGTAAAGTGGCAATTTTCATTCAAATGTTCAAACAACATAACCATCAAGTACCACGACGTGCGGGTGAGTTGTACAAGAGAATTCCTACATTGAAAGTATCATGTATATCTATTCTAGCAGTCTGCATACTCAGGTTCTCGACATTTGAGAGGACGTAATACCTAACTATGAACTAGACACAGCATGAAACCCTTTTCCCTTTTCCACATTTTCCGAGGACGAATACGATGAGACAACTGCTAGTAGACAGGAGACAGTAACATCAGTCATTTTTTCCTACTCTAGAGGACCAAAAGAAATTCTCTTCGTCGTTGCTGAAATGAATGATGCGGACATGAACTGCATGTGTATGTAGGATACGGAATAAATACTTCAACTGAGCATAAAAAGGAAATATGAAAAAACACCAAGCAAGAGAAAGAGCATTTTATTCAGCTGGAGCTGAAGCATTTGAGACCTTTGAATCTACCTTCTGACTACTGACTATGAGATCAAAAAGGTACTGCGTACCATGACAATCTCTTGAAGCCCTTTGATGTTCCGACCTACTTGTGTGTCTATGCAGGGGAAAGACAATATCCTAACAAGTCCAACCATCCACATTGAATTTCCCGTCCTTCCGTAGCTCAAATCCGGAGAAAGGTATCCAGGTATCCAAATCTCCTTATCAGCCATGTAATTCATGACAAAGATATCCAGCTTCTGTATTCCATGCATTCGAAATAATTTTACCAGCATTTGCTTGATACAAATCCTACCTACCACTACCACTGATACTAATGTACCCTGGTTGACAAAGTAGTACAACAGTAATTAAAACAGGTAAATTAATACGCTTGTCAAAATCTTAGTTCCGCAGTAGCATAATTAGTTTTTCAGTAACTAGATATAACTAGATTTCAGTGTAATCTATTTTCAAGGAATTTCGTACAAAGCAGTTCTTTTTATACATTTGGTAATTTCCTTTGCGACGGTGCGATGGCGTATAGACAGGCTACAAGGATCCGGTTTTAAAGTGTGGTCAGTATTTTTTAATCCCTTCTATGGATTTGTAATGCGATTCAGAATGCTAAAATACTAGCCACACTTAAAAGGAGTAGGTCGTAATTTTATCCGCAGTAGGTACTTTATCGAGAAGAAGACTGACACTGGCAGCAATGTGTCTCTATAGCTAAAAAGAAATGATTTTTATTACTCCGTAAGGGCCTAGCCTCCCCACTAAAGAGATTACACTGCTTATATAGATTCGCGGGATTTTGTTTCGGTGGCTATAAAGAAAATATCCCTCGATTCAACCTACTAAAACCTATGTGTTATCTTATCCTACCATTTATTCGACACTATTCCTCTTTCCTTTCTTCCAAGTACTGATACAACTGCAGCTGCAATCTGGACCGTCTTGTTTGCACCTACATATTTTCAATGCATAAAACTACACACTGGCAAGGAAATACGTTCTCCGAAGAGTATAAGCCTTATAGGTACGTAGGTAATTGCACGATTTCCCTTGTCTCTTAGAAAACCCAACATGTGTAAGTGGAGTAGGTATTTTAAGAGTAGCCTCACTATTTTCCCAACATCCAAATAGAAATAAATAGAATTGTTAAGCACATAATTAAAGGCGTGGGTTGTATCAATTAATTTTTACTTGTTTCTATATTGGCTATTCAAAAATAGTGAATTTTCTTACCCACTTCACCATCAACTTACACATGTTGAAATACCTCACTGGTATGTTACTTACTCCGTCGAAAAATTAAGTCTGCTGCTTATCACTCCTGTTGTAGCGATAGCTGTAGATTTTCAATCAAAGTTAAAAATAGTTGATCCCGGTGTTAGCTCGAGTCAGGATTACTCGACAGCCACTCTGTTACATTGAACATTACACATGTTTCTTCAAAGTACTACTTGGTTAAATCAGCTAGAGTAACTTATTACATGCAGCTATAGTACATACATAGTAGGTGCATTACATTTGAGAAAAGTTAACTTGCGTAAACCCGTAGGCTTAGATAGTTATTTAAGTATTGTTGGAAATACACTGCAAATGAATCTATTATCTGCTCATCCACTACTCCTTCGAAGACACTTATGGCTCAACAAGCTCGTAGGGATATAATCACTAACCATGATCATGATCTTCAGTCTATTTTTTTATATGTATATATATACTTGGCGTACTCAACAAAGACTTACGTTACACACTAACTCCGGGGTATTCATTGAAAAGACAGAGAAAATGCGACTGAGGAAATGATTTCAGCTGTTCCTCTTACCGCGACTTATTGCTGCTGACGTAATTTGTTTTTGGCTTTGTGTAGTTCCTATGAAGAAAAGATTCTTACAGTGCCTATAATTATATGTATGAATACCTCCGTGTATGTAGCAAGTGTCGGGAAAGCTATTAAAGATTAACCTAGGCATGAATTCTTAATGGATCATAGATGCATTACAATTTACTTAAGAAATATAAGTGCTGTTATCACTTAATGGCTGCCGCGTTTTTGTTCCCGTTTCTAGTGTGGGATCCCTCGTAAGTTGACTTCCACTTTGATACCACGGGTGTAATTGCATACAGGTATGTACGTAAGTCTGTATAAGGAGAGTATTCTCTATTCTAGACTACATACATAGTCGGTTAATCGATGAGGTAGGAAAACAAGCCGACTTTAAACTTTCTTGCACTTCTCCTTAGAGGAAGCATAAATAAAGCAGGCGGAAAGAAAAGTGGTTTCCCATGGGTAATCATATGCTCGTGCTGGCGAATGTTAAATAAACAAAGAAATGTGGTTTGTACTTATACGGGAAGAATTGAATCGTCATGTAATTATTTTCATACGCAGTGCGAAATGAGATGATATCATTTCCTTTATCCGTACCCTGACTGGAGATAGAGAAGGGAAAGGGATACAAAGGGAAACGAATTTCGTCCATGAACTAACGCTAAATGACTTTTCCTTTTGCAGGTTTCTTTAGTCTGTGAAAGTCCTGGTGTTACTGAAAGCGAAAGCGAAAGTGGAAGTGAAAGTTCAAGATAGAAGAAACCATCCTCTAATTCATTCTTTGCAATTCATTCTTTTCTCTCCCTCTTACTCTCTACAAACACTAAAAAAGTACGGCCTGGTGCAAACTACGGTTCTAAATCTTTCCTTTGTACAACCTCTGCAGTTTGCTGATAACAACCAAGTTCCCCTGTACTACATACACGGGTAAAATCATAATTTGCCAGGAAGCAATTTCGCTCCACGGAGAGGGAAACTGTGAGTAGTGAGCATGTAGACATTTGAACTTGACTCGCAAAATTAGTAAAATGGGACAGAAGGGTGAAGGTTTTTTTTTATTCCCAATCCTTTAGTGTTACGGTATTCATTTTTGGATTGTTGTAACGAGTCTAACATTAGTTTACGAAAAGTGCTACTATGCTAAGTGCTATTTATTATTGTAAGTTCCAGCTGCTTCCTGCTCTTTCAAGATGACATATTGGGCATGTTAAATACGAACACAGAAGGCAATGAGAATATGTAGTCGTTGTCGTTGTAATCCAACCGTTACCGTTACACATCAGATATACAGATAGCATTACACAAGGTAATTATATGGAACACACTTTCGATGTTAAAGATTGTAGTACAATTGCAGTAAATTTGCCGAGAGAGTTTGATGCGATGCTCAGCTTTCTGCGATGTTTCACTGAAAGTGTTTTAAAAGCATTTTTTTATATTCCTACATGTATCTTTTGATTTTAATGAATAGCTAGAAAAAGACTTGACTCTTGTAGCGTGGAAAGCTGATACTTTATTATTTGTAGGTGTATAGACTAAATATGGAAATAATGGTTTCCATGTCTGCGTGTTAACATGTTGACATGCGTATACGCAGGTATCCCTGAATATCTGTAAAGCAGTGGCGAAATATGTAGTTGGAAATGAAAGGGAAGCAAGATGTGTCAACAGCATTACAAAACCCGTTCAATAAGTACCTATCTATCTACCTACTCTTATTCAGATTATGAGCACAGTGTTGGCCAAGGTGATTCATGTCGGAAATGATATCATGTTGGCATAGATAAAGATTAACCTTGCTACTATATTTTCTTTGAAGGTGTAAAATGAACTAACTGAGTATGACGCCTGCTGTGTTTGACGTTAATACAAAATCCATACCTATATACAATTCACACAAATGTAATATGTACATCGATCTTTTTTTGATTCTTTTGATTGTTATTCTGTACATATTTAAGCAATACGCCATAGATTCACTCCACTCAACCTGTTTGATCTATACTGGATCCATAATTATATTCTTATTGATATTTTTAGCACATGTAGGTAGTAATGGTAATCGCAAACTGGTCCAACTTTTAACCGGCAAAAATCCTGATTCTGCTGGCTTATGCACTCGCATAGCAATTTATAATAATATTCCTCTAACTTGTGTTCTAAATGTGAGGCGCTCTGTATAATTGAATCACAGAGTGAGGCGGAACTATGTATAGTACAACACTGCAACTTCTTGTCTACTTTTGGCTAACACAAGCTGGTAGTTCATAAAGTTTTTAACAAGATCATTAAACCAATTTTCATGAGGCACTGTTAATAATGACGAAGTAAAGTAATAAATTGAATTATTGATAGTCTGCCACAAGACTAAAATTCCAATCCGCTCTTTGCTTAGTAGAGAGAAAATGAATCACTGGAATTAGGGATTAGGCAGCAAGAATTTTTAATTTCGAGATTAACATGTACAACAATTTACGAATGTCATCTTGCGCATGTAGGTATGTCTTTTATAATTGGTAACTATCTGTATGCACATTGCAGACAGTCTGGTGCCCAAACACCGTTGGAGAAATTGCAGTGCAGTAGCCATGCTTTGAAGAATGTCTCAAGGCTCTTTAAAGGATTGTCTTAAATTCTCTCCCTAGGAGGCTGAGGCTTGAGTATGATAAGTAAGTGCTTACTTGAGAATTACATTTCTACTGCAAGGTGTAGAAAAGAAAGAGATCATTAGATTTTGGATTGTCTGAAGGTGGGTTTAGGATCGAGCTCGAGGATGAGACTTGTCGACTATGGTGCTGTTTGGTTGACTCATCCTCAGCGAATGAGATAAAACTTTCTACTTTCGGTGGGTAGGTTTACGGGATTTCCCCTTGAATCTTCATTTCTTCTTTCCTATTTTCATCTATATAATGAATTACTACAGCAAAAGTTCATAGTTCCATAGTTGAGTCAGTCATTCTACTCCTTCATACGTGTGCGACTTCATACGAAACGAATAATAATCCAGCTCTCTGGTAGAGTGTCGGTTCCAAAAACCAATACGTACTTTAAACCCACCTTCTTGCTCATACTTTGTAGGGAAAAAACATACCTCAGCCTACCACCGCCCTATATTACTCCGAGTTCGACACGTATGAGTAATGGAAATAAATTATGGAAGCGAAATCCCTTGAAGCAATCTAAGCCTGCATCTAGTGACTAGCACGAATACAAGAAGACAACACAAGATTTATTTGTGCCGAGTACGTTCGTCACCAGGAAAGCAAACGTTAACATTGCCCTGGATTCACCTACCAGGATGAAATCAGAGAAAGTCATTGTTCAGGAAATCAGAATGGTCATTTATTTATGAGTAACTTGTACTTGTTTAGAAGCCCGACGATTTTCATAGAATAAAAAGAGGAAAGTGTATCTCTGTTTCACTAAACAGGAAGGAAAAGCATCCGTGGAAAAGTCTCATAAATCCAACGTACCTACAGACTTGCATTCCAGTCCCAGCTGTAGTCAGCCTGCCATGAACCGGCAACGATTTCCGCTCTTTAAATGGTTATTAATGGAATAATGATTTACAATCAGCTTGGTCAAAGGTTTTCTCTGTGTGCTAGGGGTGATTTTGGTTCTGGTTCAAAATGAAAACTGTCCGGTTCAGATTTTGATTTCATTCTCATTTTCAAGCCAACAATTTCATACTGGTTCATCCCCGGTGCACTTTTCTTATCACTCGCTTGCGTACAAGGCAAGTCTGTTTAGCTCTTCCATAGCATTGAATTTTTCGCTATGTCATAAATCCATAAATGAGTTTGATTGAACTGCTACAAAGCAGCGCCTAAATTATTAATCACAGAATTTATGTAAAAACTTCGGAAAACTGGTTTAAAGCTAGGATGTAGAATGGGAAACTACTTTGCTGGGGATCTCCAATGGAAAGCTGACGTTTTCAGTCAAACAGAAAAATGCAATAATGCAAACCCCATTCTTCACGGACGGTCATAATTCAAGTTTTTGCATGAAAACGTTTCCCATAAAATATACGATTATCCTTGATATAAGAACGTAAGTCATGGTGGAAATCAAGTGTAGACCCTTCGTCCAAAAATGATTACCTACTTTCTTGTTGGTAAAGCATTTCATATCTGTATTGAAATAGAAATTATGACTTCCATGTTATTCATATCAATAATTCGGTTTCCGTGTCATTAATCACATCGCATCGTAATGAGAAATTGCACAGATTGCACTTTCATCTTTCCGGATATGCTGAGGACCTTTGATGAAACAGTGTAGTCATTCCAGCCAAGATCAGCATAATGAATATCTTCCACCAAAAACACGATGCTAATGCAAATTTCGTATTATTTATTCACGAGTATTTATTTGACCCGATAATTTCAAGAGTCTATGTAGAAAACATAACTCCATAAATATAGAAACCTAAACTTTTTTATATGATGCGGCCAAACAATATGCTACCCTAGGGGTACGAGAATTGACCTTAAGTGGAAATAAGATTAAAAATTGGTACATGCATAGTTGGAAATATATGAAAGTTCAAATATTGTACACTAGAGTTACAGTTACATATATGTAGCTGAAGCAATCTCATGCGAACTTTTTTTGTACGACGGTAATTACAATGGGGATTTTAAGTGCAACATCGGATCAAAAAAATATTCGCCTTTGTACCACAAAAATAATCCACTGGGCGGAGATATTTGATTTGTGCCTTCATTGTACATGCAAAAGCTTTTCAGAACATAGTCATATAATGGAAGATTGAAATTTGATCCTACGAGACAAATTTCTCTTACAGCATTCATAGAATTTATTGCTCCTTTTAAGATTTTATCGAAGTACACCGAACCCCTTTAATGCCTATACGACGGCAGAATCATTCTATGTGTGTAAACATAGTGGCTGCAACATCCTACACAACAGTAACTTCCTTCAACTTTCCCTCGCACTCCATTTCAACTTGTCGTGTCATCATCTTCTAGTACAACTGACGATGAATGGATCAATAAGAATAAAGGTGGGGTAATATCTGTTGTTGATAAGTCAAAGTCTAGATGCAGCATCGTGTCTGAATTTGTGTTTGAATTTGCTCGAATTTCTATTCCTATCGTGTATTCCCAGACCTTCTCCAAATATATAAAATATTTAATCTTAAAATTCTCGAAATGACTTGCTTTTGCAAAGTTCAAAGCAGACTGCTGTGCAAAATGACAATTCATAAATTCATTCCTGTCAATATGAAGGTGGCAATAGCCATGCTTAGGCGTACCACTTACTTGTTATAAATAATAAAAAAAAAATGTACGAGTGATAAAAATGAAATATGAAAAGTGCAGGAGGGACTGACGGAATGTGTGTGTAACATGCCTCAAGCAGTATTCCATGTACCAGCATTCCATCTCCAGCCCACGTCAAACTCCCAACTCATGCTGCTTCGGATAACAAATTCTTTTTTCAAATTAAAACGACTCAAACTAAATCAGCAATGGTGGTGGCAGTTTCTAAAAGCTGCTCTGATCGTGAGTTAAATGAGCAGCGGCACACAACACAACTCGCATCACCATTTATTCCATTATATTTGCGGATAAAATAATATTTTGTCTTTGATCCGTTCTCTCCCATGCACTCCGATATTCTTGTTTGAGTGCAGTACAAGCAAGGATTCAACCATGGTTGGACTATGACGTTCGTACCTTTGCTAGAGAAGTTCAAAGTTACTACTGAGAAATTCAAAACCGAGCTCAACTGTTTCTGTTACCTTGCCACGATCAATCCAGCCAATTTGCCGTATTGTAAACTTACGCATACCAATATACCTAGGTAGGTATATATGTCTGTACTGTTACCTACCTACCTACCTACATGGTTTACTGTGCAGAGTCGTCACAAGTACACAAGAAAATGTGCCTAACGTTGACTTAACCAAATTTGCTAGTGCCTCCACTCTAAATGTATAAATCAATAGTACTCGCAGTTATTTTTACGTACTAATACTAGGATAAAATGTAAAAAGTTACGGAGGAGTATCAAATATTTATGCATGTTCTTCGGATTTTGGGATTTGAACGTTTTGATATGTCATGGGGAAGTCAAGTAACATTACATGGAAAAAGTATTAAAGTAGACATACATATCTCCTATCAAAATCAACAATATATCCCAACGGACTAGTTGCTCCCTTCTCAATCCTTACAGGAAAAAAACATAAACAGAGTAAATATGAGTTATCTGCCACACCCACTAACTCAAAGGAATACACGATGACGAAAAGGATGCGGATCATAAATTAAAGATTCCAGGAAGGGGGATGATCATGAAAAGTGGTGCACATATAAGGTTTAACGTTTCCGAACGAAAGAGTATAAAAATGCAACTCAGGTCTCAGGTCTCGGTAAAAGCTAAGCTCATGTGGTTCTGCTCCTGGCTCTGGTTCTGTCGGACCAAGCGCTTTCTCACGTACTTATGTAACAGTCATCCTCCTATACTTTACGTCTACTATTTTTTTATGCAGTAATACCATTGAATATCCCCAGACGTCTACCTGCTTCTCAAATATACTTACATAATTCCTTGCCCTCTTCCTGAGTTATTAATAAAGCAAGGAAATAAAAAAACCATCATTCCTCACATTCACTGAGAGGCTCCCGCGACCAGCGATATCACAGCTAACGCTTCAAGACACAATATTATATACATATACATCAGTCAAAAAAATGAGCAATCTCTTTCAGGATCAAGGGACCGAGGCACAATGCAACATTCATCAGAGGATGCAAACAGAGACATGGTCTTATGAACAAAGACCTTTACTTCCTCTAAATCTCTTTTTTGGCAGTTTCTTGGGAAAACTTGCGGCAGAAGTGGCATGCATGGTGTTGTGAATGAATCCGTGAAAATCGATCCTATTAGTACTTCAAATAGAACTTATTGAATTTATTGGTTATACTGCCCTACTCGACTAGTTTGAATGTTAAATGTGTTAAGTTGGGTTAAGCAGTATTGCGTTTTTCGATATTATAGGCACTCCTCACCAAATTATTGTTGCTACAAGTTGTTCATTCTCCTTTACGCTCTGTGTATGTATTTGCCTACAAAGGTACTTTAGTTTACAAGTTTTATAAATACAAAATCGGTTGATATGACCGTCTACAAACATGAGACCACTAACACTCCGAAAGTATAAAAATTGGTTGTTAGTTCCGCAATTTTATCTTTACGCTCAAGTTTTTTTTTATTACAGAATCCCTACGTTTCCCAATAAGTAAAATTTTGGCTTGAGGATAGTTTCTAAGCTAGGAAAAATAGACAAGTATGTACTTCGTAAGGCAGGTCTTTGGGTAGACTGGAGATTTTATGGTATCATTTACGGTAGAAACAAAACTAAAACTTTTCTATATTATCTTTGTTGGCAGGCTATTACTCTTTAGAGGAGGGTCTCGCAGAAGCTTAGCCAGTGTAGGGGCATCAATTGATGTGCTGTTAGAGCTATCTACTCATCAAATTCACCTCACTTTCTCCGTGATGACTTCATTTCTCCCCAGGAGCAAACCTAATAAAAAATAATTTACTGACGCAACCAAATGACCCGTTTCTTCGCTGCCCTCACCTAATGGAATCCTGGCATAAGATGCTCAAATGAAAGTGTCATTTTCGCTCTCAAAAATATGTGCTCCCTGCGAGTTGAACAATGTTCACGTGAGATAAACTAAATAATTGTGAATGGTAAATACATTTCTGGTTCGTAGTCAACATAAAATTGATGTGGCTTTCTTCAACTCGATTTTATACACAAATACATATTCCCATTCCCCACTCATTCCCTCACTTTTGCACGCATTAAGTTTATCATCGTTAAACACGTGAAACTGATGTTTATGAAACCCATGACCATATCCTTACAAAAGATAGTTTTGCACCATCAATGGTGTTAAGTAGGAGCGTGGGTGCCTAGCAATTAATGCACTATATACATACATAGGTAGTTACAACATACGAAGTTTACATGAGTGCGCTCTACCTTCATAAAGCAAAACATTAGCGAACCCGGCTATGCTAGTTCAATGCTGATTTAAACAATGATTACACTACTAAAGAGTGGCATTTCACAATGAAACGGAATGATACTGTAATTGCTGAAGGATAGTGTCTTAGCATAAAATTAAATGTCTTTAGTATTGATCATTTGTTGGTTTCTGTACAGAAGAAGTGTACCTAAAAAACTTCCGAAATGTTCCTCAACAAATAAAATGAATAACAATGTGTTTTAGACGAGACAAAAGATGGGTCTTTTAAACACTGGGATGTATACTAAAAACTTAAAATGCGTCTCATCAGCAGAGGTTTATAACACAGGGGAAGCACAATTATTAAAACGAATATTTTAATACTGACTTTTCGAATTTGGTGTTATAATATTATAAATAGTTTAACGTTAGATCAAGACAAATTGATTTCTTTCGCAAATAAAAATTGTAATTCAAAGTTATTGAAAATTTATTGAAATTTCAAGTTCTAAATACAAACCACAGAATACAGAAATTAAATTTATGGCACAGTTATTTTCTCAGTAAGGTAATGCAAATAGTAACCTACATATTTCCTCGTAAGAAGCATACCACTTTAAAAGCAATGCAAAGTACAGTATATGAGCTATCACCCAATTTATTACTATGCAGCATACGGGTGTTGAAGTTGAAAGGAAAATGTATGTATACCTACATTGATACCGTAACCGTATGCTGCTCATTGCAGGAGTCATTTCTTCAAATTAAGCTTAAGCTTTCAATTAGCATTATAACAAATTCAAAAGAAGCTAAAAAGTCTATAGAAGAAACTCATATGCATTGAGTATAGAATAGTTGTAGGTCCTGTGATTCATGTAGGTATGTAGGTAATATAAGCTCAACAAGCTCTGAAGTGTTCAAGATAAACTAAAATCAACAATAACAAAGACGCCGAGATTTGAGCTCTGCAGGGTGTGAATTGGAGATAAGGTCAGTGAAGAGGAAAACAAGCTCGAGTCTGTTTAGACAATTTCACACAAACTATTAGAAAAATATCTACAATATATGTGATAAGATATTTTTACGGATGAATAAAAATCAGGACTAAGCATCTCAAAAAAAACATGTGAAATAAATTATTCTGACAGTTTAGAGCCCAACATCTTAAGTAATGTCAGACGCGTACTCTTACCATACGTAAGATATATTGCGCCATAAAAAATCCGGGATGGAATGAAGGCAAGAGATTTAATTTAAGGTGGTTGTGAAGGTGTAAGGTGTTAAACGGGCAGAATCGCAGTAAATGCGTACATAAAGTGAGAAAACCCAGTTTCATTGGAATGCTCGTAACTGTGGTGACAAGCTGGAAGCTCGTTTGCACTTAAGTCGGTCGCAAAGTGAAAGTAAGCAATTGGACCTCACATAAATACAAGGGGAAACCCACTTGGTTCCATTTCCAATGTCGGCTTTATGTGGTCTTGAGACGGGAGATATGAGAGTAGCCTTCTATTTTGGAACTTTCCTTTGCCTCTGTCTCTGGGTCTACTTCTGCTACACATCTAAAATTTCATGGAAACTTGAAAACTAGCTGACATACCAATGTACTGTGTACAGTTCAGAGTACAGTCAACGCAGACCAGACTATCCGAATAAGAAAACCTAACGAAAATGGAAAAGTAAAGCCCCGTTCTATTATTCTTCTCTTCTCTTTCTTCCCTGCGCCAATCCACTTTGCTGAGATAATTCACACGATTTTTATCGCAGTAACACACCTAGCCCATACCCTTCTCACTTGCCCACCATTACTTCAGAAATGCAAACAAAACCGAGCCAAAATACATAAATATACATATATATATCATCATTCTACGCGAAACTGAACAACATCCCATTCGTTACGATTATTCCAAATCCCGTCAGAACTAATAACCATAAGATTTACTTTTCTTTTCCCCCTTTATTTATAAACTTTTCTCCACACTATTGACTACCTGCAGATGTATTTCATTCCATCTTATATCTTTTCTCATGGAGGGTACTTCCAACTCAGCACATTGTATGTCACAACTGCATTATCAATTTTATACTACCGTCAAACTTCAAAAGATCGCCGGGTTATTTTCACTGATGAACGAGAAGGATCAACTACATAGATCTAAAGATGATCTTTTAGTATGGCACGCTACACACACTGAGAATCCATCGTACATCGGCATCGGCGTGCCTGACACGGACATTCCTTGTAAGTCTTAAATAACGGCCTGGGTCATTCTCAAAAGTGTTACCGTATGATCTCAAGGTTACCAAATATTTTCCAGATTTAATAGCCGCTGGAAATTGAATTCTCTGCATAATGCATTTATTTAAGACTGGAGAAAGAATCAGAGTTTTTATTATTTGCATTCTCAGTTTGCAGATCTGTAACCACACTGTGTTCTTAAGCTTTCAGCTCACTAATCTTTATCATACTTAACCAACAACAATGAAATACAATGAGTACGCTCGCATTGTTGATAAATTACAAATTAAGGCGAGAAATAGGGTAGTTACTAGTTTACTAATTTCTGAACAGGTATTTTGTTCTTACAAACTAATTACACCTTTTTTAAGCAGTATTTAACAGCAAAAGTGCATTTTCGAACGATATTTTTAGTGCCATTTTCAGGAAAGAAATGTCTTGATTCGATCTCTTGATGAGTGCCGTCCCATCCCTGTGGGTTTCACATGTAGTAAATAGAGAGAAAGGAAGAATTCGTGCAATGTGACTTGAAATTCGTACAAGTGCAATCTAAAATTGCTCTCGAGGCAAGAGGTGAGATATTCATTGTAAGATGCTCCAGATTCCATCGATTTGAGTAAAGAGGGATTTACTTAAAAAACTAGAGAAGAGATGGAGTTCAAGATAGAAATTAAATTCTTGGTGAAATGTGCGTTGAGGAAGGGGAATAAAGACATTGTGGACCTTAGTAGGAATCTAAGAATGCAGTGCACGAACGGTTTCCATCAGTTCATCTCGACATTAAACTGTTGGCATTTTTCTCTCCTCCAACTTGCCTTGAGGCATGAGGAAGCTCTGAAGGGAACGAGTTCATGTGATGCATTACCAGTAGCCTCTGACCCGCTCACTTTCTCATAAATTCAGGCAGAAAAACATACCAGCTCTGTATATTGAGGAAACGTAGAGTTCCTTTGACTTTCCTCCGACTCAACTGAACCCAAGGCATTTGTTCATAATATTAAAAGGGATTATTTTAATTTCTTTAAAATAAATCTGACAAGGCAAGAGAAAGTTGCGTATGAAGTGGTACACGGACTTGTGAAAGAGAACATAATTGCTTTGGAAAGGTATGCGTACACTCTCCGAAATCAACCCATCTCTTAACCATCTTACGACGAGTGATGAGTAAGAGATTGGCAAAACAGGATTATCTTTTTCGTTGATAAGATG
>JAAXYX010000375.1:0-41921 GCA_036851915.1 Ptenothrix huangshanensis
GATCTGATCTCGAGAACAATTCTACTCTCTTACTATATGCATGTGAGTGCATGTGTAATTACATGTCATTTCCATTTCACGTTTCGAATGTGAAGTAATGTTAAGCAGAGAACATTTTCTAATTTCTCCCTCTCTCTCTCTCTGTCTGTGTTGTGGAGAAAGAAGGTTGTCAAAACGGTAGTAGATAAGACTGGTTAGAGAAAGTTTAGGGTGAAGTGAGAAATCATAATATCAACCAGAAATGCTTACACTAACTTTTACCACAGCTTTTACGGTGAAAAGGAGCGGTACTCTCAAGCCGCATCCCCGTTCAAACCCCTTCATCACGAAATAACTTTAGTTTGCTTTACTTCACACGTACACAACTCCATAGGGGAACCAATAATTATTTAGTATAAGCAGTATAGGCAACTAAATATTATACGGTTACTAAATTACTAACAATGATATAAATAGTTAGGTATTGATTGGTTTTTCAAATGCACGTTACTTACTTTGATGGTTGTTATGTTGATACCTACGGAATGCATGGTAATCGTTTTTGGGCTGGATTTTTCATCCACGTCCACGTCAATTTTAACATTCCCTGGAGCCGTAAATCGCTCACCTACATTCGGATCTTCATCTAAGATAATTCTAAGCTCGCATTCATAACGTGATGGTATAATCGTTCTAGGCAGTCGGTATTCCGGTCGAGCTTCCACAAGAATATCTTGTCGATGGTGACTCAAGTGTTCTTGCCCCAGACCGGTCAAAGGTGGTGTAGCAAAACCGAGGGATAAGTTGATCGCTAAAATTACGATGGTTAGATCACTTACACAATGTAAGATCCGATTACCCCGTCCCATTTTGAAGCAATCGGGAATTTTGAAAAAATGATGAAAATATTTTTGTTAACGATTACACTAGACTAGTACGATTAATCCTCAGTTAGAGAATTCAAAGGTGAATGTCGCAGCATCAATTAACTACTGATCCTTGACACTTTATAAAAATACAAAGTTTTTTTTGCACAGGTTGGTTAAAATGTTTGGATGCTCAACTGACATCGCATTTTAGTTTCAAATGATTTCTTATCGCGGAATTCTTCGTAGAGGTTAGTTTATCATTTTATGTGCATAGTTTAAAGGGATTCTCATTACTAATAATTTATTGTTGTAGTAGTAGGAATGTATGTATTCACAGGTGTATTGTCTGATTGAAGGCTTAAGCTGACAACTGACAGATAAATACAAATTTAGATAATATTATGTTAGTGTATTATCAGCATTCGGAAACTGGTGTATTAATGGTGACCAATCAAGGGCGGTATTAGGTCTGTCTTTTTTTATTTAACATCAATCACGGACTAGATTTAGAATTACATCCATAATGTGCTAATCCGTGGTCGTCGAAATGTATCTCTAGTCTTTGTCCTTTGCATTTATCAAAGTGTGATTTAATTTCTAATAAATGAGAACTGTTTTACACCGAGCTTAGCTTAATTATATGCATATAATTTGTTCTTGTATTTACCTACTTTGACAAGGGAATTTTACATATTCTATGTCTCCTTCGTATGTACATGCCATTCAAAAGTATCTGTCTGAAGTCTGAAGCCTGGTGGCGGCGAGCCTACTTATAATTATATTGCAAAAAAC
The DNA here is from genome assembly GCA_036851915.1 of Ptenothrix huangshanensis. NCBI lineage: Eukaryota > Metazoa > Arthropoda > Collembola > Symphypleona > Dicyrtomidae > Ptenothrix > Ptenothrix huangshanensis. The sequence continues at coordinate 1,641 of JAAXYX010000375.1, forward strand.
AAACGAAAAACATGAATGCGCCAAAACTGTCTCCTCTCGCTATAATTATAGCTGCTAAATAAAACTCCATCATGTACAAGAATTAGCAATATTTACAAGTTAAAAAACACGAGTCTTGTGAATAACAGTATTTTAATACCTGTTAATTAGCACCATTATGGTCATCCCTATTTTTGCAACTTGTAAAAATGACGTCTCCTATTCAAAAATGATTATTTTTTTCATGCACATATGATGTAATGCGGTAAAAATTGTGACTAATTTTGTCACGATTTTCCAAAATCAGAGCAGTAGTACAGCCACGGACATTTAAAAAAGTTGCATATCAAAAGCCAAGGTTTCTGATTGAGCCCTGGTCAGGGTTTTGTTTGCAGCTCGGGGGCTATTTAAAAATTCTGAGTTTTGCAGATTGGTAAAATATGTAATTTGATATTCATCTTCGGTCATTTATTCTTCTGACATTATAAAATGTTTTTTATAACAATGAAACGCTGAAACGAAAATAATTGTTTTTACGAGGAAAGAGTTAAGGAGAGGCGCATACAGCAACAGAGAATAAAAAAACTCAATCTGAGGATTTTGTGGTTAGAAAGTTCTAAAGTTTGAAAAAGGTGGTTGAAACTGGAGGGTATTCATCATTAAGTGAAGTCGAAGCGAAGTTTGATTTAGGATCCTCAATGGCTGAATATGTATAATGACAACGAAATTGTTTGGGAATAGACGGAGACCGATGCGATGGTCCAGATTGTCTAGGAACTACCTTGGAATCGAAGATATGAATAGTGTTGGGTAATGGTGCCGGAGATGGAGCAGGGAGAGAAGAAAAGCCAACGGGACAAATAAGAACTAATAGGTAGATATTTTGTTTTTAGTAGTAGTAGAGCTTAAATGATTGATTTATTTTCAGCTATTTGATTTGGTGGAAGCTGGTGTAGAAGAGATGAAATCAAGTGAAAATGACGTGAAGGTTGTGTAGGAAATTAGAAGCTTTTTATTGTAATAATAATGACATCCGAACGTTTACTAAACAGGGACTGCGATGATAAAATGCATCCATTAATAAGCTAGAATAATTACCTAGTAGAATAATGCAACGTATCCGGTTGCCCCGCCAGTCTATAGTCCTTTCTGTCAGGTGTGTTTATTAGGAAGCAATAATGTTCACTACGTCGCGCAAATAAGGTTTTTTTTCGTCATCTACCCTCATGTTTATTTACATTTACAGGTATTTACATAGCGATCAGACTCCGCCTTCTCCTGCCGAAAGTGACATCGTTTAATACCTACCGCGCCCATGTTTGTCGGCAGCGCAATATAGCATACCATATGCCTTGGGATGGAAGTGTTTGAGATACGTGGAGGGCAATTCGCCTAAAAGATGAAAGATGAAGTTTAAGAAGTACATACATATGTATTTAGCGCCTAATAGGGCACCATTTTTGGATTTTATTGTGGTTGAATCCCTGGCGCACGAACCGGAGGACAGAGCGTACATGTACCCCCTCCCCACAATTTGTGAGGCGTAATGTTAAAGTGTAGAAACAGCAACATATATTTGCTTTGCCCCTAAAAACTTGAGATTCCGGCGGCACTGGATTAAGGCGCTGACTCAAAGATATCTACCTAAAGGTATAATTGACTGACCATGTATGTAGTGTAGGTACATCAAAGTTTACGAATGGAGTCGAAAATGTTTCGCAAATCATAAATCGAGTTATAATCGAAAAAGTGTGAGATACGGAGCTATTATAATTGATTTTATAACAAACCTTAGAAGTGATCGCAAAAATAAAATATCATCAGGTTTTTAACAGATGGGGATTAATTATTGTGTAGTAAATTATATGATACATAACCAACAACTTCAGTTAACAATAATTATCATAGACTAACAAGAAGAAAAATAACCTGAGAAGTTAATATTTCACAAGAAGGCATATTTGCTGCATACAGGTAATTATCAGCATGCTGACTTTAGTACGAACATATAGGTATGATGTTTCACGAATAGAACTTATGAAGTTTTAAATGTTGTAGGCTATGTCATTGTGCTGTGGCAAAAATTGGTAATAGCATGTGTTTAGTGTATGATCGTTCGAGTAGTGGAAATTTATGATAATATTTATGTTATCGTCCAATACCACTGGTAACATTCCCTTGTTTGGTACTTTGGTAGTTCTGTATTTTGAGGACATCTTTAGAGAGTGAACTTGTTAACCCTCCATTATTTTGTGACTTCACCGTCATGTTTCTGTGTGCCCCGTTTTTATCGTAGGATATGAAGTGGCAGCTCTTCAATACTTGGAATCAGTAATTAGTTGGCATTGCCCGCATTAAGTCAGTATTTACAGCTAATTTGAATGCAAACTTTAGCATTAATCAGTTGGAGCTAATGGTAAGTACCTATGCACGGTTGGTAGAAAGTTGCAAAGTCAAGTAAAATTGCAGCACATTGCACGTAAATGATGAACTCACAGGTGTGTAAATGATAACATGGAAAATGACAAATGCAGGATTATGGGGGAAATAATGCAAAAGCCACGTACGGGGCTAAAATAAGTTAAATTGATCACATTTATCTGAGATTTTATTGTGGAATAATTTTATTTTTGAGAATATGGATGTGCAGTAAGTTTGCTTCTAGAATAAAGAAGTAGTAAAACAGTAACATTAAAAATTATGCTCTACTATACGCTACCTTATAAACTGTGTGGTGAGGAATTATAATTATTATGCAATTGAGATTTAAGTACAAGTTTACATTTAAAAAAACGCCAGATTAAAACATGGAACTTTAAAAGTATAATGAAACAATATATAGATTCCCGTAAATAATTACACATAAAACTAGCTAATCAGCTAAAACGAAAGTACACACGTTAAAATCAGCTATAGAAATAGATTTACTCTGGCCAAAAGCGATGTTCTCGTTACTCTAATACTTTATCATTTTCATCCTTTCAACCGTATCCGGAACAGTCGCTAACAATTTGTACACAGTACACAATAGATGACAATCCAAAAATAGATAAAAATGTCAATTCCCTCAAATTAATTAATTACACGTAGTGAAAGTAAACTGCACAAAATAATGATTATTACTGGCATATAGTAAGACTGACATAAGTAAAAATAGCATTGTTAACTTAAACATCCGAAAAGATGGCGACATCATGTGACATTTTGCTTTTAGTATCTAGTTTTTTCGTCTTGCGAGGTAAAAAAAAATGTCGTTTCATTTAAGCCCTTGTTAGGAAAGTTGAAAGTTAAGTGTGTACGATACGATTATTATAAAAGCCGTACACCTGGCGCGGTAAGTCGATGAGAGTCGACTCTCACTGACTCCCATCGCAAAATATTGCTGTAGAAATACCACAAAGTGTACATTTTATTTAATTTTTCAAAAACAAATTGGTGCTTTTTGAGCTGTAACTATGGTATTTATTTGCGATGACAGTCGACTCTCACCAACTCGCCGCGTCGGGTGTACGGCCAATGTCCTTTCAGTTAGTAGTAATAATGGTTTTTGAAAAGATTGATAATAAATTTGATAAATGCTAAATCTGGTCTGGTCAAGTGCCAAACTTGCTTTGAAATATCCACAAATATTCACACGATTCGAATAAAATGTAATAATAAGGTATATAATGGTAGGTATAGGTATAATATCTAGATCATTATTGTATTGTATATAGTTTGGAGTCTTTGATTGTTGACAACAAAAGGAGGAAACGTAGTTAAATATGCCACTAAGATCTACATAGATCAATACCTAACTACCTACAACTTGTAAGGTCTTTTTCGCTTTTTAATGCTTTTTTGATTTTTGTCTTACAAAAAACGCCTTTATATTTTCAGTAACGGCAACCAGAAGTTTTTGAATGAGTATATATGTTAACAATTTAAGCTGCTATATAATTTTATTAATTGATATTAATAATATTATTATGTTAACGTTCTTAAAGTTAAGCATGAATTTGGTACTTGGTATATATATATATATATTACGTAATTATTTATAATTAGTTACTTCTAAAATAGTTTTGCTGAATAAGTATTGAGAGTCATGATGAGAAGTATGAGAGGAAAGTCTGTCATAAGATGAACTATGATAATAATATAATCTATAATAATATAAAATGCTCGCCTTTTCCAGCTTGGCGTCTCTCTGAATAATAATCATAAAATTCTTAACGATTAAATAACTATTGAAGGTAAATGGGATTGCAGTTAACAACCTCTTTGGAATAAATAAAATTTTCCATCATTTTCGAATACGTACAACGTGCTTTTTCTCTTATTTTACATATGTAGAATTATATGATGCACGTACTTTCGTGTGTGTGATTTTAACTAATAACTACAATATTCAAAAATGTATGCGTGATTGTATAAATCTGAAGTGCTGTACACTACAACTAGTCGCACGTACTTCTACTATATAGTGAATTGTCTTGAGAGTCATGTAATCGTAAAAGTGTTACTTCTATAAGGTAATTATGTAAGTAGTTGACTTCCATTTAGCTTCGAAAAGATCCTTGTATGATAATTGTAACGTTTGGGTGAGGGTGTAATGCAATTTTAAACTGATTTTACCATACTACAATTTGGTGAGTACAACACATTATTACAAGTAACTAAAATCGAATTGAGACAAATCTTTGTAAAAAAAATTACTATTAGCCGGATCAACGATTTCAGACGGGGCATACGATGGTGCATTGAGGACATTTGAAGCAGCAGTTATAGGACTATCATAGGACACAGCGACACTATTTGTCGATGACGGGGTTGAATAAGGCGGAGAGACATTTGTTGAGATGGGAACCGAAGAGCTGCTCGTATCGTTTGAGGAAGCTATTGTCCAGTATTGATGCTGATCCGAATGATGTATGTGGTTGTGATAATTGGGATCTCCACTTGTTGGTGTCGAATAAATTGAGCTTGAGTATTGAACAGTTTCGGAACCCTCGGAGCTCGGCTCTCCATATTGCAACGACGTTTGCATGCTTTGGCCCGGATCTGAACCTTCGTTTTTAATAATAATAGAACTTTGAGAAGGGTGCGGGGCGAAATCGTAGACCAGGCTCATTCCAGGCTTGTTAGGGTCCGGTGGGGATGAAGTCTGATTGGGATCCGAGCCTTCGGCTTTAATAATATTAGAAGTCTGAGAAGGATGCGGGGCAAAATCGTACACCATGCTCATTCCTGGCTTAATGTCAGGGGGTGACGAAGTCATCGTAGACATTTGGAGAGTCATGTATGTTGGACGACCCTGTCGAGCTTCGAACGACTCCTCAGTGTAATACTGCGGCTGTGACAAATGTGGTTGTTGCTGCGAATGAGACTGATGAGAGGCTAAAATATTATTGTGCGAAATCACAGAGTTTTGCTGAGAGTAGTCAGTGATGACATTGACGTTCGCCTTTGATTTCGGATACACGATAACATTCTGACTGCGATGGTACAGATCCACCGAAGCCATATCTGGTGGGGATGAAGCAGACGAGGCTTTTACGATTACATTGTGATTTCTATTAGTACTCACGTAGTGTTGATGAAGGCCACCGGCCGGACTTGCAGGCACATGAACTGTGACGGGTAAGTGTGAGTACTCCAGGGGTGAGCTAGAATTTCTCGGACTTGGACTCATGATAATTTTTCTTTCTTGATCAATTCCCAGGGAATTGCCTGTACTACTGGCTGTGCTCACAATGACTGACTTATTGTTATTTCTGGGATTTGAAGTGGTTTTTGGGTTATTAGTTGAGTTGGAGTTATTGCCAGCACGTTTTTTAGGATTAGCTGGCTTGGGATTGGGTCGCTTCTCCTCCCCTGGACCTGCCGAATTGTTATTTTTCTTATTGTTTCGCTTTTTCTTCGGTGGGGTTGGTTCATTGGGATTCAGTTGTTGGTTGGCCTTAGCTTTACCCCTTGGAGGAGCGGAGACTGAGGCATTGTCACCATTCTTAATCACTGCCGGATTCGATGGTCCTCCTGAAGGATTCGCGTCACCATTGACAAACATGTATTTGTGAACGTTCTTGACATGTTTCCTCCGGTTGGAGCGGTCACGGAATTTCTTACCACAAATATCACAAAGGTAGGGCAACTCGTTCGAGTGAAGGAGCATATGATTTTTGAGAGATTCTTTGTAGATAAAAGACTTTTCACAAATTTCACAAGTGTATTTTTTGTCACGTGTGTGAGTTCGAAGATGAGCTTTCAAATTATTTTTAAATAGAAATGTGCGTCCACAATGTTCACATTTGAAACTACCTTGTGGCTTGTCTTTACTAGACGTAGCTGCTTTCGTTGTCGTCGTATTCAAAGGCGAATAGGATTGAGACATATTGTTGGTTGATGCTGTCGGCTGAGACTGTGAAGTAGATGTACCGCTAGACTGAGTATTATTATTGTTACTACTGAGACCGCTGTTCGGAGCAACTGAATCCATCACTTGATCTGGGTGCTTTCGTTTAATGTGATATCGGAGATTGACTCGTTTCGAAAAACCACTGGGGCAGAAGTCACACAGAAATTTCTTGGGATTGTCACTATGAATTTTCATGTGGTTGGTAAGATTGGACTTCTCCTTGAATTTCTGGCCACATGTGGGACAGTTGTGAGTGAATGCTGGAGTGGTGTGCGAAGCCAGATGAGAGTCGAGACTTCCCCTGTAAGACAGTAATGAGGTTCACATAAATATTTAATTAATGGGCCGTTACGTTGAAATCTTTATAAGAGCACGAAATGTATTTGCACATTAATTATACTTTTCAATGAAATTTTGATTATTATTGCTTGCTGCATTGCGCTACACGACAAATGAATCTGCCGAATAACTCAATCAAACGAAATGATTTCCTCGGACTTTAGATTATGTTTACTGTCATGAGTGTGGCAAGTATGTACGTGGTCCTGTTGTGTCCATATTTCCCTCATACCTACTTCTCAGTTTTCAGCGGTCCCTCAAGAATAATTAACATTAATGTATTCATGTATCATTATTACCTACTTTAAAATTCTTAAACTTCAATTTTGAAACTCTCCATATTCCCATTTAGATTTTCCAAGTTTATCTGAACTTAATTACTCGATAAATACTTAATGATCTCTTTTTGCTTACACTAGTAAAATCAACTGAGGCCATTATTAAATTCATTAGATTTCCACCGACTGACTCAGGTACATCTCCGAGTTTCGGGGATTTCAGCAACCACCAAACAGCACACGCACAAGTACCAAATACCTACGTTACGTAGTAACTGCACACAGATTATACATACTCATGACATTTCGTGGTGTCAACCCTTGCTCTTCTCTTACGAATTTATTATTCCATGCTACTCCCTGCAGCACCGTCTATTTATCCGTACGTAGTTCTACCCTCAGCACTCCATACTCCACTTGTGACTGATTAAGTAAGTGTATTCATTGGAAACAGTTGAAATGAACCAAAATAATTTCCTTTCCGTATCCAATTCGTGCAATCTACAATTGGTAATAATTAGAGAACGGTTACCAAATAATTATAAAATTAATAAGCTAATGTTCGACAATAATTGGTACTATTTGCAGTACTTGGAAACAGCCGAGTGATTTTCACGGATAAGAATTTACTACGTAATTATTATTATTGGTAATAAGAAATAAATTCCAAAGGAACGTCCACACAGGACACAATCTACTTTGGAAATGTTTTTGAGCCAACCATAAATTGCAAACAATAATAATTATCACTGCGTGGGTAGAAGGAAACTTGGGAAGTGTGGTTGGAATTGAAATCCGTTCGAAATGATATCACTCACCAGTCGGCATAGTATAGATGTATAGAACACTGCATGCGTGATTTAACTAACTGACCACATTACAATTTAATAAATTGTGAACAATAATAAATATAGAATAAATAATCAAGACTCTCACTGAAGCGTAATTATAAAACATCTCTGGGATGTAAAGTTACTAAATTGGTAAAATCAGTCTGAACTGGTTCACATGTCTTGAAGATTTGTTAGGAAAGGTAAACGTTGGACTTGGAGTTGTGAACTCGAAGCGAATAATTGAAATTAGTAAGATGCGATTGTTGTGAACACATGGTAGGCACAAAACTTCCAAAGTAAGTAGAAGGTCGGTCGTCCACAGGCTACAATGGTAATCAACGTATGTATCTGCATGAAGGCAAGTTATACAAATAGACTCGCATGTTTTTCACTCGATAAGATAAAACCACTCTTTGCAGTCTGAAGTACACCAAGACAATGGAGTGCAACTTAGTATCCTAAACTGTGAATGAAAATAATTTGACTGTTATCACAATTTCATCTTATTATTTCGATTAAGCAATATAAGAAAGTTGACCATCTTCCTCTGCTTAGTATACTTGAAGTTTACGTTTACAGTTGGACAATTGATTTCAACGCTCTGAATCTCCTGCAACAGGGAATTCCCAAACACCAAACCAAACACCATTCACATTCACTCTCTGCAGGCTGAGAACAAACGAGCTTAATAGCTTGCAATGAACTGGCTAAGGAACCGGATGTAAACACTAGTGCTTCAAACCTTACCAAAATTTAGTGTGGTCAAATTTATTTTTGGCATGCTTACTAGCGTAACAATATCAGATCTGTTCATCCTTGTTGCACTGCAGAGCTTAGTCAGAATGCTTGGCTCTTTGTCTTTTTTTTCTCTAAAAGTCCATGGAAATTTCTCGGAAGCTAGCCTTGGCTGGCGGTATATACTCTACAGTAATAATTATGGCTGAGCAGACAATCTCAAATGGCAATACAATGCAATGCAATAACAATGTGGTTGAGAAAAGCCTAACTGTATGCATGCTGACTTCAGGACTTTAACTACGGTGAACTAACATTTACACTTAAATTTGATGCGTCTGGTACTCCGTACGTGATGATTAAGCAGGTAGGAGATGAGAGGAGGTATGATTAGACACCTTGAAAAAAGTATGTATGCACACAGGTATGTCAAAACAAAAGTGTGGAATGTGGAATGACTCACCTATAGCTAAATTTTATTCCACAGATGTGGCAGATGAATTTACCAATCTTCTCGTGAACCCTTTGATAATGCAACTGGGCAATTTTGTTACTTTTGAAAGTCTTCTGGCATACGGGACAATCTTTACTATTCGTGGTCGCCGTCGTGGTGGTCGCCGTCGTGGTATGATTTGAAAGCCCGGTCGCCCCTGGTGATCCCTCTGAAATTCGAATCTTATTATTGATGTTGAGACCAGTACCCGGCTGATTCGACGTCGAAGTTGAAGACGAAGGCTCCTGCTTCACCTCGGGCAATTGCGAATGACTAATAATGTACGTCGTTGAACTATCTCCCGAGCTCTGCGAAGTTTCAAGAATGGAATTTACCATATGTATTGTGTACTTGGACTCGGTCAAAACGGAACATGGTTGACTGGTGAAATGACTATGACTGCTATCTTGATTTTGATTGTTGCTGGTGGAGACAACGGAGGCAGACGCTGTCGACGTCTCATTATTGTCCCTGTACAACGTGGGAACCACAGACACTGTAACAGGGGTAGGATTGAGTGAATTGATAGGATTGATTTGAGTCGGAGTGCTGGACTGAAGTCCGTTAACCGTTAACGGAACGTTAACGTCCACTTGTAGTTGTTGTTGGTGCTGTTGTTGCTGGTGTTGGTGTTGCTGCTGCTGCTGCTGCTGCTGACCGTTTAACGGACCAGAAATGGAATTTGCCGGACTTATCATATTATTGTTATTTGAAATTTTTGTGATCAGTGAATTCTTGGCGTCATTTCGGTCACTAGAATTAGCATTTACGTCGACACATTGTGTGCAAAGGTTGTCCTCACCAGGAGATGATCCTGATGGGAAATGGGTAATGTGAGTGAAGATATCACCCATTTTAATTGTTTCAAATTCTCCATTTCGATACTCATGCTTTCCACACTTACGGCACGTGAAAGTTGCCTTATTGTCGTACTCGCACTTAAAATCAAAATCGAATTTGAGCCGATCTGTTCCATCATCGAGGAGTAAGTGCCTCGCAGCGTTCATTGTTTGCGAAAAAAAATATAAAAATCACAGCACAGCAACAAATGACTACGCCGTCATAGGTTGAACCTTTTTTGCATTCAATTTTTCCAAGGGACAGCAGATGTTCTTACTTTTTCAGAATGTTATCTACAACTTTTCTAACTCGCTTTTTTTTATTGAGCCTTACTTTCTTTCTTTTTGGTGTACAGGAACAGCATGATTTGAATTGGATTACGATTACGGTGGCATAATTTACTTGAATCTAGCAGTTGAACTTTTTGGATATTTTACTAGTTGAGTTTGACTTACGTAAGAATGATCATCCACAATGAACAATCAAATGGTTTATCTCTTTTCTTGAATCGCGTCGACTTTTAAATAATTAAATGTAAAAAAAATAAACGATAATATACCGAAGTTTGACTTGGCTACAACTCAGGAAAATTGAATAGCTCAACTACAAAACATGAAACAGAACGAAAAGGATGTGTGCTTAGTAAAAATTTCTCTTCGTTGCTTTCATAGTTCACTGCCCATTTTGAGATCCTTCAAAATCCAACCATGCTGTACGCATAAATATTGTAGTATATATAACTCTTAATAACCATGGTCAGGATCAGAATCCACAAAATAATTTAAAAGTCACAATAATCACAAAGGAGTTATGCACATGTTATATAGATTGTACAAAGTACTCGAACAAACACGCACACAGTGTACTTTACATTGTACTAGAAGCCTAAGAACAGATAAAAAAAATTGAGTCCAATTTTAGTTTGAATTTGCGGGATTAGTGGTGTTCTTCGTCACCTGGCTGACACCATCCCAGCCATATGGACCCATAGTACTACAGTAGGACAAAATCTGATGACGAATGACGCAGACAAAAAAGAAAGAAACAAGACAACAATCTCAGGAAACGAACCAGCAGTCTCCAGTCGATTTCACCAATTTGTAAAGTTCCTCCTTGAGCTATACAGCAGAATCCTGCCATAAGATTTTATAGTTGTATTTTCACACAACCCAGGTAAACTCATAAAAGCATTCATCAGTTAACTACAATAATAGTGCGCTATCTGAGCAGCGCCGCACCGTTTCCTAACCTCAATCCATCCCTCCAAACCAAATCTTCATCCTCCAGACTCCCTAAATCCAGACCATCCGTAACACCGAGTCCATTCATCCATAATTCGTCATTCCTTAATGTTTAATAACCTGGAAAATACTTAAATCTCCATTTAGCAGTTTGTCACATTTTTGCTGAGCGGAAAAACTAGCGTGGCGTAGCAGCATTGTGGCAGGATTTAGTAGTCCAACCCATTTCCTATGTCGTCGTACATTTTTGTTCATTTGTTCACAACAGCCCAGAGAAAAGAGCAGTGAGTGAGCAGTGGTTTGTGTAGAAGGGGTAAAGCGGGGTGGAAATTTGAAGTAAACTCAATCCCAAACTAGTTGTTGCTATTGGCGCAGACAAGGAAAATCACCAGCTGACTCGCTCCCATTGGCTTGAAAAAGTGAACGTCACTGATCACAAGGTGGAAATGTTTGAGAAATAATCGACAAGTTGTGGTACGTCTGGCGGTTGACTTGGTGGGTGCGAAATCTGTATCCTTTAGGTTGGGAAGAGTTGAGACGAAGAGGGAGGTAAAGGGTGTGCCGCCGTTTCATTTGTGGACAGGATGGAAAGGAAAAAGTCAAAAAGACAAAAACATCATCATGCATTGCTACGGAATGGAATGGAAGGGAGCAAATGAAAGGATTGACGCAATTTTTTCCCAATTCGTCATCATTTCCATCGAAGTCGAACGATGATTCATATTCAAGCAATCTTTTGCAGATCATTTGGACATTCGCAGACTGCAACACAACTTTCATGACTCTCGTCTTATTTATCAAGACAAATTCAATAAAACTTTACATAAATTACAACACAGCGATGCCCCACTAAACCTCCAAGTCGAAATGAATTCCTTAGGCCATGAGCCACAGCCACATTTATAATCTATAATAGACGAAATAACAGTCAACGTGCTCGTCATCACATTATCACATCATCCTCTGCCACCATTCGATTCTTTTCGTGTCTTTTCTTCCTTGCTCTTCCTTTTGGCTTGGTTTTGATCTTGGATTGACTTGAGTTGACTTGTCTTGTCTTGTCTTGTCTTGCCTTGCCTCCTATTCCCTTGTCCTCTCTTGGTATTATATACCTTCGTACGTTTTCGATATTTCCATCTGCAAATCAATTCCGAATTTAACTGATGATCATCAACATCATCGCATGTATGATTGTGATAGTTGTTGTTGCGGATGCGCTGACGCTGACGCTCGCTGTCCATTCCAACTTAAACTTTAACGTCATCGAGTGGGCAATTACTTACAATTACAACTATTACCTATCACCCATACTTATTCTAATCTGTCCAAAACTAGTGGAGTATATAGACCTGTCTGAAGACTTCTGGCCTTCTTGCGTCCACATTAAATGGATGAAGGCTGTTAGAATATTAATTTTGAGGAAATCCCCACTTGATGGATAATAAATTGTCGTAGTTGGTAGCTGAGGCAGACGCTGGCTGCATCCGCGAACTCTTAAACTCTTAATTTTTATTATTTTTTGAACATGTGGAATTTACATTTTTTTGGAAAAAGTTTCAGACTGAAATAAAAACTTGTATAGGATTACTTACTTCTTAGATAGGTTTACTTATTAGGTACCTATATTGGTATTTATTTATTTTGTGAACCTATTTTTTTAGCTGCTATCTCCTCAATTACCAATTTCCCTCAATCCAATGTAAAGTTGTTTTCAGCTTGCTTTACGGTACAACAGTTTGGTTTTTCTTACCAGACACTTCTGACGCTGTTTATAATTTTCATTAGAAGTCGATCAGCATTCGAAAAAAATGCAGGGGTTGAAATTGGAAAGAGGATGTGAGTATTGTATATGTGTGTATAATTATAGACGTATAGCAGCGTGCATTTGTTCTGTGTGTGTGCCAGGCCAGGTTGGTATACACTATACATACATATAATGATAATATTAAAGTTGAGGTATCATTTTCCAACTAAACGAATAGTCACTGTTCGAGACGTAGTTGCTTTGTGTGTCGTGATATGCATAGAAGCAATGCATAATTGCATACATGTATAGCTCTGTATATACATACTCGAATGTACGTGATTAAATTTTTTCCCGGAGGCATGTAAATGCAAATAATTTATTACATTTACCCTGACTGAATGAGTGGATATTGAGTTTTCCATATGAATAATACAACAATAAACGAACACTTTTTAATACTACTACAATTGCAAGGATTGTAAATTGTAAACTATCTGTTCAGACCAGACCAAACCAATACGTCATTACCAAGTAAAACTGAATTCAGGCTTAGAATGAGTCAAGTTGGAATCACCATCATTCCCATCCCTCCCGACCCTCGTCCGTATGTATAGCTTCACTTTAACCTTACTAGTTGACTTGATTATTTCATTCATATTTTACTACAATAATTAGTATTTTGCATTATCCAACTTTCTTTTTTATCACGGAGTTTCTGGGCTAAAATGATTTTCCTGTTCGACCGTTTAAAAAAGAAATAATTGGTGGACATTTTAAGAAACGACTGTCACATGCTGCCCATAGCAAGAGCATAATATACTATACAGGCAAGTATACGATGGGCATCCGTGCGCTTCCCACTTTACGTGATTCAGCAAGTATAAAAAAACAGGAGGGGAATACGCTACGCTGACGTTGACGACGACGAGACGACTCACAAAGACAAGGAAACGAAACGTTTTCTGCTTTGCTACGCGATTTTAGTTTCAAGGGAAGTTGTAACAAAACAAATGTTAGCGTGCAACGTAACAAGCAACGGCAATAGCCCCAATCCCAACTTCTTGGTCACCAGAGTAAAAGATGCGATGATGGCGATTGCGATTATGATTATACCCTGTAATTTTTCCACGTAATGTGTGCATGCCATTTATGACTAAATGATTAGCACTTTGCGGGTCAAATTGAAATGGAAATGAAATGAAATCGTTGATGGATTCCGATTCTAATCCAACTCCGATTCTGGCAACAGTTTACATTTTACAGCTAATTACTCATGTGTTGAGAGAAAATGAAAATGCTCAACAGCTCGACTATCTAATTTAATTTCAAAGTGATTGTTATTGTTCAATTTGCTTATGGTGTGCATTTGTGCATGGTTGGGTTTGGATGTTGGATGGAGATAACATCTCTACTAAGCTATGCCATACCATGCCACACCATGCCACACCATGCCACACCATACCACACCATGTCATGACTGTGAGTAATAATTCCCATGGAAACAGGAAAAGAAAATGTCTGTGAAGTTAATAATTAATAATTAATGTTTAATTATTGTGGAAAATTATGACGCATCAGTTAATTATGAAGAAGAAGTAATAGTAATAAGTAATCAGAATCAGGGTAAAGGAGGAGAGCTATATCTGTGTATGAAGTAAATGAGTATTCAGTTGCTGGTTGGAGTGAGAGAACAGAGAACATGACACATGGAATACAACTATTACTTGTTTGATTATCTCTTGATAAAAATCAGACATCCTTTTGAACTACATACTCGACTCCTTACTCATACTCACACTCATACTCATGCCCATGCCTTACTCATTCCTCCTCTACTCATTCCTCTTGTGCATACATCCTATATGTGTTCTCCATATAGTCACATATCACATCCTACCGTGAGGGTAAGAATACGATTACAAGTTTAAGTTTGCGTGCATATAGTCATCCGTGAATGTACTCGTAGAGATACCGTATCGTAGTATATACTCTCATTCCTTCCTTTACATTTGCTATGCAATATACGGCCAACAATAAGACTTTGAAATTGTTATTGGCTTTGTCTTGGGCTTTACCAACTCACACATTTACCATTGGGAATCACACGGAATTTTAGGGAAACGTAGGGATGAAGCTACGTGACAACTTGCTGTTTCAACAAGTTCTTCATTCATTCACATTATTGTAAGATCTGTATCCTAGCCCATCTTATACACTTTATTTGATTGCCCATTCACTTTTGTAGGCAGCATTTTGCAGGTATTTAGGTTGCTGTTTGTGTTTCTTGCTCGTTGTCTGTGTGCCAGTGCCAGTGCCAGTGTTGTTGGTACTGTTGGGGAGTTTTACGCTTTTACTACGTTGTACTTGCACGTCGTCTTCAATTCACTCTTACACCAGACCAGACACACCATATTATTGGCCGGTTAGATAGTTACACGTTATGTGCAACTTTTCGAATGATGATCATAATCATATGTGTGATGTGATGAGACACCTGCACTCATTCTTGATTCTCAATGTCCGTTCCGTATAAGGCTGAATTTTAAACAGGAGGTTCAGTGCTCGTAGTCGTAGTACGGATGCCTCTGTACATATCTACGTGCATTCTGCACGAACGACGAACCTCCAACCGTCTTTCCATTTCATAGTTCATGGTTCAATTTGCTAATGTATATATATATTTATATTTATTATCCTTTCATACACCTCTCTTATACTACTGAGCACTGAGCAGTGCACCCATGCTATGTACTACAGTGCTGTAAAGTGTATATACCTACACCATAATATAAAACTAGTACTACGCACTACGGTATAGTTACTCACTTACTGTACTGCATAACGATAACGATAGTGAATATATCTGTATTGCGTTAGTCCACGGAATACACGTAGAACGTCGCCAAGCCAAGCCAAGCCAAGCCAACGTACAAGAGATTATGAGGTGAAGGCAAAAGAGACTAAATAAAAACGACCACGATGACATATAAAATAAGGCAAATGGAGGAAAAGTCGAGAGAGGACAATACAATGCAAAGCAAAAGCAAAGCGGATCCGGATATGATTTCTCTCTCTCTCTCTCTCTCTCGCACTCTCTCTCCCTCTCACTCGAAACAAAATCTCAGGGTTGTGTGCTTTTCTGCCCCACTGTCTATAATAAATACTGTCATGGATGTGGAAGCAAAGGCAAAGGCAACGGCAAAGGCAAAAGCAAAAGCAAAAGCAACTCCACTCATCAGTCACCCACCCAACTTAATTTACTAGACCACATCGCACCAGCAAAACTCTGTTTTTTTGCTGCATTTCAACCAAGTAAAGTCTCCGCTCAGAAACATCATGCACAGTTACACATTTACGCTCAGCTTTGTTTACTTGCTTCATATTATTATGACGGATATTATTTTTCTTTACGTTCCAACTTGCTAGTATTTATTATCATGTCAGCAGAGTCATTCCACACAAATCACGAGTAATGCACAGAAGAAATCCTAGCAACGGCAGCAGCCACGGCGACTGTTGGCTACGCGTTGGGAACACCGTGCAATCAGAACGAAAGCAAAGTACAGCAACGCAAAGCTAAGTCTGCCCTGGCCTGGCCATGGCATCAACTATTCTTTGGTATCTTACCTGGTTTGTTTTATGATGACAACTGGGGGGTGAATCCAATCCAAATCCATGTCGATCCCATCCAGCCAGGGTATGCATGTTGTGTCGTGTCGCTGACTCTGCCTCTGACTCTGACTCTGACTCTGACTTGTGCGACACCGTAGTCACGTCATAATACTCGGAACGGATTGAGGAATTACAATGACGTCGTCGTCGTCATCATCATCATCATCATCGTCAACTTACATTTTGCAAAGAGAGGGAAATGAGGACGGCAATGTACTAAAATCTAACCAATGCATTATATTGCATAGCATTGTATTGCTTGCTCATCCACTTGCAATGCGTACGCTTACAAATACGCTTAATATTAATACACCGATGCTTTAAACGATTTCATTTCAAAGTACATATTATACGTCGTACATGTAAACAATCTTACTCTGTAGCTACGTCTGCGTGTGTACATAGTCTTGAGGGAGAAAGAGAGAGAGAGGGAGAGATAATTTTCAATTTCTGATGCAATGTCGCTCACTTGTTCTGCGTCGTGCTGATGTGATGTGAGTAAGCCTTCAGCGACGGAGACATAGACAACGAACAGGTGAGTAAAGCAAAGCAATGTAATGCAAAGCAAAGCAAAGCAAAACAAAGCAAAGGAAAACCAAACCAAGCAATGCATTCTGTTCTGCAGCGTCGTATTAGTATCGCAGCCACAGCAAAGCTAAACCGGATGGAATGGAAATTTACAGCGGTTTACTTATTCTGCAATTACGATGATGTATGTGCTTTTGTAAGCGTAAGCCTCCGTCCGACATCACAGACATTACAATTTCCAATTTATCGCCAGTGCCGAATATTAATTAATGATTGAGCATTTTTTAAATTCCGATCAATCTCACCTTCTGTCTGTGATATTTATTTCATCCACGTGAAAAAACTGGGTGCTTTGATGAAACGGCCACGGCAATGTAACGGCAACTGCGTTGACGACGGCATGTGGCTTTATGGAAGCAAGGGCGGTGCATTAACATTCACGTATTTTGGTTCAGATTCAGATCAGTCTTTTGAAAGCAAGTGGCCAACTAGAATCAGAATTCAGAATTCAGAATCAATATCAGTATCCATCCATATCAATCATTAAGCAAACTATCAACTGTGTATTGATATAGATGTATATATAGGTATACCTATATTATATTCTTTATTTTCTGTATTTCGTATTCATAATCGTATAGCATGTGGCACTCTAGGCAGTCGGCAGTAGGCATTCATCACTCAGACTAACATTACTATATTATGTATAAGTAGAATTACGAGAATATGCAAAGCTCACTAGTCAGATGGCAAACGCCAAGAAGCATAGGAAAAACCTCAGTGTTTGGAGTTGTACCCTCATTTGGTAGGCAGTAGACAGGTAGCGAAGAATCAGAGTCAGAACCGTTTATTTAGTAGGCCAAAGACGTTTATGGCTGACATTATTTACGGGCTCTTGCCGTTTCTCAATGTTTTTGATCCGCTTCTCGATTGCGTTAGTCTTATATTTACAATGCTTTTAGTAGTAGTATAATCATCATTTTTTGTTAAATAATTTTTGGAACTCATTCCTTGCTTTGGTTTGTTGTAGTAATCAAGATCCAGATAAGTATTCTTAGTCTAGTTGCGCATTTAGCACTTCAATGGATGAGCACACAGTAACTATGATTACGATTGGATTATGCGATCTGCGTACAGGGAAAGTGAGCTTGCGGCAAAATACGTTTTACCCAAGTCAACAAATGATGAAAGCTGTGATATGTATTGATCCATTGTTCATCTAAAAATAACAGTTTTTTTAACGTATTGCACCCAAATCATTTTTTTGAATTTTCAAACGCTTTACGAATAATACTTACGATTAAATGTATCAATAAATGTTCAGTCAATTTATTAAGATAAAATTGAGAATGGTAAAATATCTCTAAGGCCAAGCCTCAGCAAAAATCATTGCAGTTGCATTTCTCAAGTGTGATTCGAAACTAGATTAAAGTTAGAATGGAGTCTAAACTAAACATAAATGAGTTCTCACCATTACAGTTTGCATTGAGGTGTAATTATTGGTGCTTGTGAATGGGAAACTGAAACAAAATCTAGACTCAAGTCAAGCCTAAATTAAAACCTAAGCCAAAGCCATGATTCCAACTTCCAACCCAAACTGTTGGTTGTGAGTGTCATAGTCAGTTGTATGTTTGTAATCATATGTGAATGCCACGAAAATCCTGAAAATTCTACTCCTTGAACCCTTGACAATGAAATATCCCTGTATTGCATTCTACGCTTTCACTCAAGATATGTTTGTGATGTGTTTTATCGGCTCATCTCACCTCCTCAAATAAATTAAATGAATTCAAATGCTAAATGGACGACGGATAAGATCAAAATGGTAAAATTAGCATTGGGAAAAATGCAGGGATGAAAGCGTAAATAATATTCACCATTTCGTTGGATAAGCTACGGTACAGAGATTCCAATAAAATTCTTCCAGCCAAATCATTGCATTCTCAACGAGAGATGTGTGTACATATGTATGTAAAACGGAGCAAATCGTTCTCTTGTCATGATTTAATTATAAAAATGATATGCCGTCTAATATACATAATGTAAGTAGACCAAGCGGATCCTGTTCTTACTTCCATTTATGTACCAACACCAACTATCAACCTTTGGAAAACACCTTAAAATAATTATTATGATTACTTGTTAACAACAACAACAACAACAGCATCAGCACCAAGTAACACAATGACAATGAGGCATTCAAAACATTCAGATGCAGAAATCGAAATTTCCTTATCCTTTTACACCGTGTTGTCGTTGCCTCTATGCTTTGTATGATGAATGAATGAATCGACATTTCATATGCAAATGTATGCTTTTCATCGGAAGTATAAATTATATTATAACACGTTTCAAGCTCTGTATAACTGCCATCAGTAAACATGCATCTAAAAGTGAAAACACCTACATGAGTATGTAAACGAGTCAATTTAGAGATTCGGAGGCGTCCAAGATCATCTTTGGGTTTCTGTTTCTAGCACCCTAAGGAAAGAAGACTGTCCAGGTTCAAAAACTTATTGCTTATTACATACACTGAATAAATACACGTGTAAAATGCAATAGATTATTGCCCCTGTGAAATTTTAGTTTTAGCGTTTATTCCAGCAAAGTTTCTAGGATTATTTTAAATCAATGATAATAAAATCCTGTATCCCCGCACATACATGCTACTAGGATATGATATAAATGTACTACTTTCAAAACCGCTATTAACTTTAATTCGTTGGAAAACTGGTTTTACTTAATCGTAACGATTTTACACGTTTCCAAATTTGTCTTTTTTCCCACGCCATAGTTTTTCAGGGGCAAACAAGTTTGTATGTATTGTGTTTATTTTCTCTACCGGATTTGATAAATCGCTTATTGAACACAATCGCTGAAAAATGCTAGAGCTATAATTGTTTGTATTATCTACGTATGTTACATGCATGTACATCTAACCGTTTTCTGGCAGCCGTTGCTGGACAATGCTACATTCCAATTCGAAACTTAGCCATGTCGTGTTCAAGGCTTCTTAAAACGGCACGTTCAACAAAGAAATCCCTATCTAAAAGACAATCTATCAGCGTTAGTCAAGTGATTTTTCGAAAATGTTGTAAATTCATTGACCTTAACCTTGAATCGACAACGAAATGATCCGAATTATCAAATTATTTCCACTTACACTTGTCGAAGGGCTCTTTCACTTTTCCATAGCCTAATTTTTTGAAAAGGTGATGGCCATTGAAAGAACAGGATAGTATTTGTTCGTTCCACCTTCGGAAAGTAAATAGCAGAAACCTACCGAAGCGGTCGTATAATTTTGAAGGGAAAACAATAGTTTGGTCTGCTATTGTTATTTTCTCGTCAATTTATGCATTTGCTAGTGGCAGTTCCAGGAATGCGCATAGTAGCTGACATTCAAAAAGTCATCGACAGCCTTATAGCATGTTATTGTTTGTAAAATTGTAAACTGTCAAAACAGAATCTTATTTTTGTCGGGGCGTAGTTTATGTAACTTATTAAATCCATTTAAGTTTCTAAAGTTTTCCAAAAATGCCTAATCTCAGGGATATATCATCTTGTATGTAAAGGATTCTAGTGCGCCGAAGACACACCAATCTGGAATTTTTGGATGGAGATGAGATACAGATTATATCAGGAGCTTAGGCACTGTCCGAAAACTAACAGCAAGGCGACAAAGCATTTGTCTTGCTTTAACCCTTTTCAAGGGAACAATTGAAGACACTTTGCCTTGAAAATTGAAAGAGGCAATTCCATTGCTTTCAAGCTTAAAGTTAGTAACAAACCACTGCATGTATATGTGATTCATCATTAGGCACTGTTGACTGTGGGCATTTCTAAAATAATTATACTCCATTATTAAGCTGCAGGTCAACGGTATTTTATCCTTTGACATAATTTCTTGACAACCTTTGTTTCCACGTAAATGAAATGACTCGTATGTTTTAGCTAACACAAAAACCAAACGTAATAAAAATGTATGTACATGTAAAATTTCTATCAGGGGTTTTAAAGTGCAATAGGAAGTTACTCCTGATTTTATTATATATTAGGTAACTTATTTTTATACAAGTCTTGACTTTGAATGCATGCAATGAAAAATTAGGAAACAAATTACACATGTCCTGGACACGTTTTCTTGAGCTCCACATAATTTATTTTAAAAGTAGCCCAAGAATGCTTGTTAATAATAATCACAAGACTAATTAAAGTTTAAATACAGTCCCATTTAATTAGAATTAAATGAGGTTAACCTTTAGTGTAATTGATGTAAAATGGTTAACGTTTTCAAACTTCTGAACTCAAAATTACTGAATATTCTTCTTATTATTATCTGAACTACGGCCATGAAAACAATTCTTAGCACTAAGATTTTATTTCATGGAATAATTATGCACACTCTCCGAAATGAACCCATCTCTGACTCATCTAAGATGAGTAATGTCATTTGCAATCCAGGATTAAGTCACGGTTAAGTAACAGATGTGTTTAAAATCATCTCAAGATGAGTTGGCAAAACTGACACCTAAGGTGAGTAACAGATGAGTAGGGGATGAGTAGCAGATAAGTAACAGATACGTTATAAGGGAGTAAGAGATTTACAATTAAGCATTAAGTTTTTCGTGGATTAGATTAGTAAAAGATTATGGCTTCATTTCGGAGAGTGTACACATTCCTCCGTAAAACAAATAACTGCGCGGTATTGTTCTTGTTGTTGCACATTCGTCTAACTATTTGACCTTGTGCACGAAAAATAAAGTATTATGCATTTAATGTCTACTTATGATTTAATTATATAAAAAGAACCGCACAGAAAACAAAACAACAGCTAAAAATTATAGGCTGCAGCTTTTTAGATGTCTAATCACCAAATAAATCCAAAGGTGTGAAAGCATTTTTTCGAAAAGCATAACAACATAATAGGAACCGAAAACAGTATAATCGGGTTCTGAAATTGTCTTTTTACCTCATAAAGAAATACTTCACAAAACAATGAATTAAAAAACTGTTATTTACTAGAGTTTTGAGTTTACTTGAAGCTAGCATTGTTCATCGAACTAGTTCGAAGTAGTCAGACGGCATAATGATTGTTTTGACTATTTTTCGAATTCATGATAAGAACACCTTTATTTAAAATGGATCTTTGAAAAATCGTTGTAAGTTAAAGTGCCTTTTGGATGACAAGAATGCATAATTAAAGAGAAACCAGTAAAGAAAACGAAAAAAAACATATTTTCAATTATAAAAATACAATCCAAGTACCTACTAAAGTAATCCACAATTTATTATAATTGCTTGACGTAGCAGGAATGTATAAAATATCTTTCTTATTCGTAAGCAAACTACTTAATTTACCCGAAATGGACATTACGTATTTAATTAGAATTAATTTCTGAATTTCAAACAACATACCTACACACTCTCATTCTCAAAATATCATTGTCATTTATTTACCATAGATGACTAACACATGGATGGAGTTAGCGCTCAGCTATACAGTAAGTTTTTACTGTTTATTATAGCAGCGATTTTACTCCGGTACTGCTTAGTACTACTTACGCGTCCTCTACTCGTGTGAAACCATACGATTGCAATACAATGTAAAGCAAATAAGCAGTAGTTGTTCGGATACCATATAGAGCTCTCTCACGCCAGTTTGGTGCATTATGTATCTGACTTTTATATTTTGCTATTTATTTGACGTATGCAGTAAAGTTTAAAATAATTTAGGAAGGACTTGGTCGGAAACTTGGAACCGGATGTACCTACGCGTTTTGATTATGCGTCAAAGTATGAGGAACAGTTACAATTGCAGTTGCATAAGTCACTTTAAAATGAATGAAATTTCTATACAGTCATTGGTAACAATAACTGCCAGTAAAAAAAACTTTTTTGTTTATCTTGAAGAGTGTGTCTTGTCTTGACTGGAATTCATTGCTGGAACCTTTCTTCCGCCTATGATTTACCTATTTTAAAATCTGTCAATCTACTGCACTGACTAAGAGTTTGTCGGCTTTCTCTGGCAGCCTGGAGTGAGAAATATTCCTGGAAAAGATCAATTGTGCAGGGCCACGGGAATTTCCCGGTGATTGTGCATGGTAATAGTGGGATTGAGATACTGGAGCAAAATGATATCGCAGCCTGCAGGATTCGAACCTGCGAGGGAAAATCCCATTGGATTAGCAGTCCAACGCCTTAACCACTCGGCCAAAGCTGCCCTGTAGGTGAGGGTCGGAAATGTTAGTGGGTTTATTCTGAACCGAACAGGGAATCGGACGGATGTAGGACTCCGAATCCCGTTGTTTTATTCGTAATCGATTGCATTAGCGGATGCATCCCTTTCTCCTTTATTTTTATTTTCTGGAATGATGTGATCAAGTTGTTAGTTCAGACACGAATGGAAATTCAATGTTTAGTCTGTACAACAAGTTTGACAAGAATGACAAGCTTTTGATTTGATTGGAGACTATGCACCTACCTTACAATCGTTATGACATGGATTGGATAAAGTTTTGGGTGTTGCGCTCATGCATTCAATAGTCCTAGGCCTCTCTATCTCGTTACCAGATTGCCATATCAGTGTATCAGTATCACTATTTTTCAAGTCCGTGCTTTCAAGATTTCACTCTTGCCGCAGTTAGCATTGATAACGCCTGATTAATTCACATTAATTCAAGTCTATTTTACACACGTGTATACTCGACAGACTATTTGAAGAATAACTGTTCTAGATAATAAACGGTAGTATTTGCACTACTTGGACAACCTTTTATAAGCTTTAGTACAACATTCAATATTAGTAATAAATTGTGGGTGTTTAATTTTAATTCGGTAGTCACTGTCATAAAATTCAAAGCCAGCGAAAGCTTTTTGATAAACATTTTAAAAAGGAAAAATGTAAGTTCACCCGTTTGCGTAATGTATAGTATTTGAACTAATTCATACTTTTTAAGTCTGGAAACTAATGATTTAAAAATACTTTTACGCTTATTAGTATGATATAGGCATTCTTGAAATTAATATTTCACTACTCGCGGTCACGCTTCATATTTTGACCAGGAGTCCTTTCGGGAGTGAAAAAGTGGACAACAATCATAGTGCCACACGGTATCATCGATAATACCATTAATTGGTTACTTCAACATTGCTGAAGTTCGTAGCTCTAAAATCTAAAATGTACATACGGTTTAGCTAAAGTCTCTTTCCTCTTTTACAGTGACTTTCCTCTGCTTTGCACTATTCACTTATGCCTACCTTCTTCTTGTAGTTTAAATAGGGAGTTTAATACTTTCCGAATTTCGATCCAATGCTTTTGTTATTCAGGCTATATGTGCATTGTGTATATGCTGATTGTGAGATAACACATCTGTTAGTTTTTGAAAATTATAACTTTAGCAGCTATATGAATTTATGTATTATTGATTTATTCTTTATAGATTAATCAAAAAGATTACGTAATAATTTTTCGAATCTCCTTATTTAATTACATTACGACGTCATCACGTAAACAGGAACGCCAAGTTTTATCAAGTATTTAAAGTTTAATCATTAATAATGATGTAGGTGTGTAAATATATAGGTATGCCTGGTTTGTGTAATAATTGCTTTAGTTCATTTTTACCCCTCTTTTATATACAATACAATCTGAATCAAAATAGTTCAGAGGTTCAACCCATTAATTCTAAATACTGGCATTTGGTATCATCCTGGTATTATCGTTACCACTGACCAGGAAGGATGCAAATGCCGAGTCACAATTTGGCAGTTATACGCCCACAAAAATACTATATTTGTAGAACGCAACGTTAGATATTGCTTTTATTCAGTAAGTGAATCCTATGTGTAGTGTGATTATGATTGGAGTCAGGATGTTCCAATATGTATTTTATTTGCTTCTTTTTTGTAGCTCTGACAGAAGCTCTTCTTACCTAAATAATTATCTCCTAAACTTTATTTAAAGGACATAATATAATCGTACGTTCGGACTAAAGGGATAGTTGCTCTACCTAGTTATTTTTTGCTCCTTTTCCTATACTTGAAGTCAAAGCTGATTGCATGTACACTGTGACTTATTAGTTGTACAAACTTTAGTTTTACCAGCAATAGGTTCATATATAGTATAGTAAAGACTCATGGAGAAGAATAGTAATGATAAATGAATGCAGTGCAGTGACAGTGACAGAAATATGTGGTTTCACTTCTGTCGACTTGTCGACTACTTATCGTTTGAGCTGCAATGTAATGGTTCAATTGCAGCCAATTATGATCATTTGATTTAATAGAAAAAAGAAGATTCATTAGAATTCGTTTATGTTTGTAAAATAATCATTCAGCTGATAATAATATTATTCTCGAACCACAGCGCCGTCACAGTCCCAGTACAATTGAACGCGACTTCCTATCTCCAGGACCAGCACTAGTGTTCAATGTGTTTCCGTCCGTTGTCTCTTGACTTGTCCTACCCTGTCGGTTTCAATCCGGTCTAATTTTGACAGAAGAATGAGTTGGAGTTTAGAGCTCAAGGATGAGTGGAACTGACTGACAGGATTCAAACATAGCATAAGTTTTACATATTATGTACCTACTACAGCACATTCGGTGCTGGTGTTTCGTTACATTGCGCTGGTTTAGAGTATGGTGGACGTGTGGAAAATAAAATACAATAGAATAAAATGTCATTCTGATTACGATGCGTAGAAAAATACGTACTGGCCTGGCACACATGTTTCGCTGTAACTGTCATTTGGTTGTACTTTCTACTTCAACACCGGCTACGGAGTCCGACTACAGTATCTGGACATGTTAGATAAAATGGAGATATGTAGATAGGCATAGGTTTATGCTAATATGTATAGGTACATTATGAGTAGAATGGAATGAATGATTGCATTACACTCATTACAGCAGGGTAAAGTGACACTAGTACTGATGACTGGTGAGTTGTACAGAATATATTATAAAAGATATATTTATAGATAGTACCTTGCGATAATAAACTATAATTATTGTGTCTGTCTACTAGTACGTGAAGACTTTATGACTATGAGGTACCACTTGTCCATATTCTATGCATCATTTGATTTTATTCCGTGTTTGTGTTAGCTAGGGAGGATAAAAAGGTACATATATAATATATATGTGATAATATTTATAAAGGGTACTTGTTGGTTCTAGGTATACACTAGATGCATGTAGAATAACGACAACGACAAGAGCTTTTTAATTTGTGTTGCGGCTCATTTCTAATTTATTTACTACTAGTTATAATAAAGAGACGGTTGTGAGTAGTTCTTGATGATACTTTGTTGGCGAATATAAGCAAGTTGGTCCTAGTCCTAGTATCTAGAGCTCTTTATTCATTGAAATGACGAAACTCTAAAACTACATTATAGTTATACTAATTTATCGTGATCGTGGGTCGGTCAGCAGCTTCAGTGCTGGAATTCACTTCCTTCCTTGTGTGGAACGACTTGTAACTGGTGACTTGTACTGCTGGTACTTATTACTACTTTTTACGCTTGGTATTTCATCAAATGTCAGTATTATAGTCTAAGCCTCTATTGGTCAAGCAACTGCATTTCGAAGTTCTTCCCTACTTCCCTTTGTAAACGAAGGTCATTATTTGTTTATTTTGAAAAATAATTTTGTAAGTCACTCAAATTGATCATAATCATAATTATGGTTTATCTGACGCGTTGTGTAACACTAACATGCTTTAGAACATTAGGAGGATCGTGGGCCTTCTAAGGTTGAAGGTCGGAGGTGCTATTGCTAAGTTGTTCATAAGTGTTAAGCGACTGTCGACATTATTGGTTCTACAGTGAAAAATGTGTAATGAAACTAATGGGCGGGACAAATCAGCATAAAACCCATTAGTATTGCCATTACGTTATCAGTGAATCACACTTTGTTCGTATATATAGTTTGAAAATGCATTCAGCACAGCAATTAATAATGTGCTGAGTACTGCTAGTTCACTCTCCGAAATATAACCATCTCGTACTCATCTTAGAGGAGAAAGAGATTTCCAATCCAGCATTTTCGTTGAATAGATGTGCTAAGCATGGGTATAGAAGCTTAGTGAGCGTTGCATCAAAATGCGTTCCAAAATTTTATTTGAAACTCATCTGTAACGCATCTGATCAACGAAAATGTTAAACCCCTATCTCTTCTTCTATAACTCATAAGGGCTGTGTACGCAGTGAAAACTAGCCGTATAAAAATAATTATGCAACATCTTGAAGTTACATTTTATTTTCCAAAAGATATTTACTATTGCACCCTAAAATGAATAAAAAATGCACCTTGTGATTACAACATTTATAATTATTTTATGATTGCTAGTTTTGACAGTGTAGTATGCGTAAGTGATTCGCTGCACACATTTCTCAAAATGCATTAACTTTGTTTTCTTTTACCCTTTGTTTACGAAGAAGTGATGATGTTGCTGTTCGGTTAGATTTAGATGTTGTTCTCGAGGGTGATACTTTAATAGCCTACTGGTGGTGCTGGTTAGAAATAATTACTAGGCTAAGGATATTGATATCTCATTTCACTATCAATTCAGTTCAATTCCGATTTAGACCGGAAGCACTTCGGTATTCTGGAGCAAGAAAATTCTAGTTGTGTAATGTGGTTGAATTACAAAGTGCTTGAAATCGTTTAACGCTGAAATACCTACTACAGAATTATCTCTAGTTGGATTCCTTCTAATTGAATCTAGTCGTTTAGTGTTAATTATATGATTGTGGAGTTGTTTGTGTAATTTAACTAATTTGATTTATTAAGTTGTGAAGAATTTGAATTTAATACTGTGCTTTGTGCTTTTAAACATAGTTATAATGACAGCACGGTTAGAGAACGAGGGAACATTTCGTCCTCTCAAGATCACAGTCGTTGGAGATGGGACGGTTGGGAAAACATGTCTTTTGATTGCCTATACAGCCAACTCGTTTCCCACAGAGCATGTACCTACAGTGTAAGTTAAAATATGTACCTATACACACTAGCATTTCGCATTCCAACAAAAGATACTTAATATTATCGTATTCTTTGACGCTAAACTTCGTGTGCTCCTCATCGATATCAAATTTTAGGTGGAAGATATTGGCACACGTAGGTTGGCACCTTTAAGAATGATGCTCAGATTCTTATGCTCTTTTTATTCTATTCAAAAAAATTTCAGATTTGACAATTATGCAAAGAATGTGACTGTGGATGGTGTAGAATTCTCGCTAACGCTATGGGATACAGCAGGTCAAGAAGAATATGAAAAATTAAGACCATTATCATATCCTAAGGTATCTAAATTGATAATACCTATACTGGCCTATATATGATATAATACATGTTATATAATATAGCAATAGTTACATCGTTATAACGTTATTGCAAAGCAATGGTACTAAAGAATCTATTACAGCATACCTAGTAATTTTGTGCTAGACCAAATAAATACGTAGGATAATATGTGAAGTTTGATATTCGATGTTGATGTTAGACATTTTACTCGGAATTGCCTTAACCTTGGATTCGGAATGCTTCACCGCTTAGGAGAATAACAGAACTTTTTAAAGCGAATGCTATCTTTGCGTAATGTAATGGAATGGAATGTAACGTGATACGTTCATCCAGTTAGTTGGAAATTGCTCTTTGCTCTAAATGTTGATTACATTACGTGGATAGTTAGGTTTTTGGAACCAATAGAAATCGTTGCATGATGATTATGATTTTCATCTGTATATTTGTATATTTTATATTATTTTAGGATAAAAATAATGGTGACTATGCCAGAAGATATTTCTGTTTCTCACAAGCAAAGAAATGAGTAACTGTATAATTGTTTTTACATTACAGACTGATTGTTTTATTCTGTGTTATGCGGTGGATAACAAGGCCTCATTTGCTAATGTAGAATCCAAATGGCTTCCTGAGCTCAAACATCATTGTCCCAAATCAGCAGTTGTGCTAGTTGGTAAGTATTTGATTTGAAAACATCAAGCAAATTCATTCACACATTCAGTGGTTTGAGTTGGGATGGTTTTTGCTTGCAAATGCAAACATGTGTCAAGACATGATAAGTCATGACAAACTGAATGTAGTATTCTAATTTTAAGATTTGAATACTAGCTCATTTTTACTAACAAATGGATTGAGCAAATTCCTGAACATGAGTATGACAGCCAAGTTCCAGGAATCTATCTGTATCAGCATTAGTTAGTGGTGGTGTTATTATTTGCAGTAGAATGTGCACTAGTTGTTTTTTAAGATCGGCTCGTTCCTTAATTTTGTAGGTACGAAAGCAGACTTAGCGAATCACGTGGTGCACCCAGTCACCGAACAAGAAGGCAAGAAGCTCAAGTCTAAAATAAAGGCCAATTCATTTATGCTTTGCTCAGCAAAAACGGGTGCTGGAATCGAACAAGTGTTTATTGAAAGTGTGAGAGCAGTTATGAAGCAAAAGAATCCTGGACGGTCATTTTGCCTACTGTTATAAACTATTTTTCTTCTTGACCACCTATACGTAGATTACGGTACAGTTTCTTCAGAGGATTTTTGTACAGTGTTTTCTTAATTTCACTTTTTGGTATTTTAGCGTAACTGTACATACCTACGTACTGGATGCCTAACTTGCAAACGAACTGATTATACCTTTGTACATAATAATCCCAATTTTGTAGATCCCTCTAGTTTTAAATTCGTTTAACCCAGTAGGCAACCATTCAGATTTTGTTGGGAATAAAGTTCATCTAATTACGTACGATCTGTTTTCAATAACAACCATTTTTGTTGTGGCTTAAAGCAACAGACAATGATTGGTGGAATTGAAGTTAGATTCAGGTATCAATGTATGAAGCCGATATAGGTGATACCAGTAGCTGTCTTTGTGCAAAATATGTACTGTAATGTCAATTTAAGAATGAAAGTATGTAACCATTATCTGAATTTAGTTTGAAGATCTGCTTACATGTTTTTTTTTGAATTGCGGTCTTCAATAATTATCATGGTTTCTGTTAAAAGATGTTGTCTACAGAAAGTAAAATTGAGTCGAAAAATGTGTAGTTGTTAATTAAACGAAATCTTTCGTTACCGAAGTGTACTTTTTTGGTCTAGTGTAACTTAAAAGCACCGTTAATATCATCCTGCGATTACCATTACCATGTAATATCTACGAAGGTCGTAAGTATTTCAGTCAAGTTCTTTTTAAATTTGACAGTTTTAGGTAAAAACCCTTTCTTCTAAACTTAATTTTCCATTCATAACTGTTGAGTGCCGGCCAAGGAGAGACCAAGTCGTGATAAATGTGCATACCCATTGCATCAGGTAGTCTAGAAAGCAACCTCAAAGTTGGTAGACGTAGGAGTAGGTCGAACGATTTATGGGTAAAATTGTTACACGGAAGCTAGTTTGTATTTCTTGCAAATTTTCCTCAAATTCTCCACTCTGGCTGAAAGACATATTTGTGAGGTAAAAAACAAATATGTGTGTACTTGATTATTATTCACAAAGTTCCTTATTGTTTTTAAATTGTTTTATGTAGTGTAGCTTAAGCTATACTTCATAGATAGGTAAACTCAGTCTGGGAAAATGAATGGATTTTAACGCAGAAATAAGTTCATTTCCGTGACCCTGATACATTCCGAGTAATGCTTACTTTGTAAGTCTCTGTGGTCAAATTCCAGCACCATCACGAGGCAGCACATCTCGGTGAAATATGTTACAAATGAACACCACATATTTGAAGTTGAAATAGCCTATTTTTTGCGAATTCGTTGTACTCCAAATTCCCTCAATTTACCCCCGTCTCTAGTCGTGAAAGCTGTATACGGAGCATTGGGGTTATAACGACAACCGCAGGAGGGAAATAGATACCTACAGCCGTCGCCATTGCCATCCCTTCCAAGTCAATACTTATATCTTTATCCACTGCAGGAGATAAATTCCTATCATTTGCATTGCAATTCATTTGCTTAAAAAGGTATGCACTGTATTGCAATGGTATTGACATACCTACGTATAATTTACTACATTTGTAGAAGTCCTCTTTCTGACAAACAAACTATACACACCACGAACATTAATGTCATGTAGACTGTCACAAAACCGCTATGATCGGTCATACATATGCGCATGTATATTGATACTGAATAAATCTGTTACATTTTTTCAATTAAGTCATAGTGATTAGACTAGATTTATTGGTGTTATAAGGAAGTAAAACTCTTTGCTATTGATATCCATGTGGATCCAAAATCGTGAATGCAACAACATACAACATACATAGTAGGTAAACCTGAATAAATAGAGACAGGTATCCCACAATTAAACTTTTACATGCATGAAAATGGTATGCGTTCGTATGTATCTAAGATTTCTATCGACTGCACAATTCATCAGAGGTCACCCATCATCATTCATAAGTAAAAACAAATCAGGTTCGGAATTCCAACTTCCAAGTTGCTCGAGACTACTGTGAATGGTATTTTTACTAACAGATGATTCTTATTCTTATTGACAGATTAAGCTCCCATAAATAGCAATCTGTTCACAGGACAAATAATTTACTACCGATGTATCTCTTCCAACTATAATTGTACATAAAACGCAAAATACTATTACTAGCATTTATGAACCATAGTATAGCATACACATGTAAACAGGTTTTACAATATGCCACTTGCTTGGATTATAAAATTCAAGATTCACTTGACTTCACTTGACTTCTCTTTACAGATCTACGTAATTCGGAAATTACATGATTATTTGTTTATGATTTTTCTTTCAAATTCACCTACCTGTATGATAATGTTACGCATTACATCGGTATGCACATTTATACTATTGAAGAGAGATAAAGACTGAAAGCATCAACTTCAAAAACTTGTTTCCCTATTCTTAGACGTGCCTACCTCAATTTAAAGATGAATAAAAAGCAATTAACATCAGTAGTCATCATAAAATCTATTTATTGACTCTTACTTTTATTATCATCCGTCCGGATTGAGTGAAGAGAAATTTATTGCCCAACTTCCATTACCTGCTTAACTTTCAGACTTGCATGTTTTTTTACTTAATAGGCAGTGAACGGAATGAAGATTATTACTTGCGTGGGTATACATATACATTGATTTGATTTGTCAATGCTAACACCGAGGTACCTGTACATATACACATGTAAGTAAGTAAGACTTGAATTAGGATGGGAATAAAGACATTCGGGTTGAACTTGTGGTCAATAAATCTGATATGATGACTAATGCCAATAGTGATAGGAGTCGATAAGGTTATCAAACCAACGCAACGGGGACTAAAATACAGGGTGGGCCACATATCAGTGTAACCGAAGAGTTCATTTGCAAACATTTTGATAAAAACCTAAAATATTGAGAGACGAATTATTATCTTTTTAAATCTGGATGCACTTAGGTAATTTTTTAATCGTTTTGACGAAGTGCTTTTACTAATTTGAAGTTTTACTGTCAACTGGTAATTTGGAGTTTTTTGAGAATCTAAACAACACAATAGATGCGTTCGGGGTCAGTTGTCCACCCCGTATGAGTTGTCCTCGCATTCTCGTTGAGTATGTTCGTGGATGCCTTACACAATGCAATCCAGTTCTAACCCAATGTGGTTACTTAAAACAGACAAAGACAACCTGATAGCGTTGAAACAACGCAGATATCAATTAACGGGAATGCACGGCCGTGTACAGTAGAGAGAAAGCAATAAAGTTTTAACAGTCTAGTTTTGCTAGTCACGCGTATTCTCCTGAACCAGGTTTTGAGGAAAGGAAGTTCGTAATCAAATGCAAAATCAAACAAAATCAATACCTCGAACCCTCACCCTTTCACGGTCTTGAAGAAGCACGCATATGTCTAAAGAGAGAAAAACTTCAGTCATATATATATATACATTCCTACGTATATGTTATGTGATTTCGGTCACAATTTATTCGCCTGACTAATCATATATTACAAAATAACCACAAACTGTATTCCTACTGTACTTTTCTGCTCCTTTTCTATTTCGTAATTTCATTTGATTACTACAAGATCAAGGTAGTAATGATAATGATCAGAAATCTCTGCTAAAGGTATTAATCAAAGTTGTTTTAAGGGGCTATGAAAGAGAATAAAAAAAATCAGATGGTATTTTGGAGGAAATTTCGTCGTGTAAAACAAGTGTAATTATTACAGTACAGTGAGCATCAATGTCGTCAATTGTGCATATAGTACTAGTTATATGGATAGGTACACGTATATACCTACATTATATTATTACTCACTTGAACGGTACGGTTATGACTTGCAAGAACTAATTATTTCTATGTGGAATATGTAAACAAGCTGTTTTGCTAATAACTTTTAGGAACGTAGGTCACTTCTTACTAATAAGACTGCATTGCAATGCGTATGCGTCTATTGGATTCATAATAATAAAATAAAAGCCAAGTACTCCTTGAGGACAACAAACTCCTCAAGTCCAAGTCAAAGTGTAAGGTAACTTGCTTTTATTTTATTAGTTAATCGCGTGTATTTACTGGCAAATAAAGGTCCGGAATTTACGTGAAAAAATTCACAAACTTTAGCGATGGAAGGCAGTTGGCAATGTACAGTGTGAAAGGTGAAATAACGAAAGATGGAATAGGAATATATAATAGTAATAATAATAATAATGCAGGTAGGAATAACGGACTGATTGGAAGAGCAGCAGCAGCAATAGAGCCAGAGCAAGAGGAACCAGAACCAGAACAACTCAAAACACAACTGTGAGACTTGAAGGTATTTGCCAATACCAATAAATGTCACATTAGCTCCATACTTAAGAAGTGTATATGACTCTGACACAATGACACCTCTCCAATTAGGAAGGTTTTTCAAGTAATTTCCCATTTTTTCCCCGTCCAAAATCCATTGTCATTAAAGCTCGTTACGAAAATGCAATAGAGCCGCCATAAACCAATGCAAATGCAAAATTAAATGGAAGGAAGGAGTGAAAAGCGAAATAACTGGTCAATGTCAATTGCCGCCAAAAGAACTCCTCACATTCTGAATTCTCAGACTATGAGTGCTCACATCTGTTCACTCACTCACTCACTCATGCATGTTAGTAGTTATATCTAACTCTTTCCTATTAAAGGAGAAAACTTTTTTCAAGCCGTGAAAATATTATATTTATCAGTTAAATTACTTTTTTCTTCGATACTCAAATGAGTAGCAATTTTTAAACTACAACTACTTTTACGTAGGTAATTTTGGTGGAACAGAAAAATTGCAATTTTGTGTCAAAAAGCTAAGTGGTAAAGTGCAAAGCCACATTTGCACTGGAATGGACCCCTCTGATTTTCTGTATTTATGTGCAACCGTTTTTGGCGAGAATTTAAATTAACCTACCGTGCCTTCGCAACAACCGAAAACCGAACCCTCAGCCATTTTAGCTGTGAAATGAAATTTTAATTTTAACTGCTCTCAATTCCGATTTTAAAGTAGTTTTTCTGGCATAGAGAGAGAGAAAAAACTTTATTAAGTCACTGTTGCACAACTGCAATAGCCTTTCGACTCAGTATACGTTACAAAACATTTTTAACTTAATGTTATTATAGTTTGGTTTCACTTCTTACGTACTACTTAATTTAGGATATATTTAATTTAAGTAGTATATGGTCGTTGAACTAAACTTAACTTAATATCTTCTGAAACTTATGACTTTACAAAAAAGATGCTAAATACAAAAAGGTAATTTAAAAAAGTTCTTTACACTGAAGAAAAAACAAATTTCGACTGAAACAAAAGTCTACCAAACTGACAAATATGTTAATATATTTGAACCGTTGAATGAAGTATCACCCCCTAGTAAATAACCCAATCTCAATGCATGGCAATCCAGGCATAAAGGGTACTAGAATTAAATGGAAAATTCATATAATATTTAACACCAAGTTTAGTTAATTTAGCATTATTTATCTTTCCATAAAAGTTTGCAATCTATTCTAGACAATTCAATCCTACCTAAACCTTGGCGATTTTCAATGTCGTTTTGACTTTGACGTTCTTCTGCGGCCTGGCAGAACCGAGAGAGGGAGAGCGAGAGAGAGAGGGTACAAATACCTACGTACATGTTACAATAGGAAGCGAAACTCTGTTTTTTATTATTTGCAAGTTATTCGAAAGACTAAGCAATGTTTTTAATCTTACGGTATGGTCACTAGCTCATCAGTACGTTTACCATGCACCTTGATCCTCGGAACAATGAGAT
Source organism: Ptenothrix huangshanensis (assembly GCA_036851915.1). Classification (NCBI taxonomy): domain Eukaryota; kingdom Metazoa; phylum Arthropoda; class Collembola; order Symphypleona; family Dicyrtomidae; genus Ptenothrix; species Ptenothrix huangshanensis. Next base: position 36,981 of record JAAXYX010000375.1, read on the forward strand.
GTTGATGATGATGATGAGTGAACCGAAGAGTACATACCTAATACAACCAAAAAAATCCTGCTCTGTTAGATTCTGTTGCAGTCATGGATCACAATTCATTTTTGACATTTTTCTTCAATATAACGATTTGCTCATGACAATTCAACATGTCAGACTTAACTAAATTGGCATTTCCTTCTGAAATTATTGTTTTTCTTGTCAGCAAAATATACATAGGTGTACTACTACGTGCATAATATATATATTTATATATATGTATAAAAAATATGTATTTGCAGCAAAAAGGACAGTCCATGACCTGGCAGAATCGTCTTGAACTTGCGTATCTTTACCGTGTGTTCCGGTTACTTCGTGTCTTGGTCTTGGTCTTGGTCTGGGTCTGGGTCTGGGTCTTAGTCTTGGCCTGACTGTCAGAACTTACTTGAGTAGTATAATAGTAATTTTGGATAAACATATAGTACAGTTATGAGCACAAGTACCAAGACCAAGATTACCAATGTCAGTATGTATTTCAATGTCTTACCTACTTTGAAGATGCCACATAACGATAAAGATAACGATAAGTGATAGCGGGCACCAATTCCATCTTAACCTAACCTAAGCTAAGTAAGTCTCTATTATCAGATACTCGCATACATGGATGTAAGTTCTCCATCTAATTTACATTTTGCTGACACATCAGAGACCCAGAGAAAAATCAGAGTTGGAGTCTCAGAACGATATTCCTGGATGATGCATTTATATTATGCTTATTATAATTGAGCTGCAAAACTACCCACAGATGTTCCATCTGAATATTTTCCAAACTGCACTAGGTTAATAAATAAGAAGAATCGCGATGTGGGAAATATGGATAAGGATTCATTTACATAGGAATCCACGGGATCGGTTGTGTCCCATAACTACTCACTCACAATCGCTGTCAGAATGGAATCAGTTGTGAAAGCAAACTGTCAAAAAGTAGATACAACAGATGTGTGTTTGTTTTTAGTACTGTGCAGCATGATCACGAAAACCCGAATCACCATCTTGTTAGGATCTACATGGTTGTCGTTGTCGTTGGCGTTGCCGTTGCCGTTGCGTTGTCGTTGTAGTTGTAGTTGTCATTGTCCGTGTTGGTGTTGTGAGCTTCATCCGCATCCCTACGAACTTGTTTTCTATACACACATGCTCCACTATATAACTATATATTATAGTTTAGTACTGTAATTATATACACACCTACTAGACTATGGGTTAAATGTATGTAGGTAAGGAAAAGTATCTATGAAGGTAAGTCGATGATTACAAGAGAAGGAAAGCCATATGCAGTCCTGTAAATATCGAAACAATACGATGAGTAATAAGTTCTTAAGCAAATTTTTAAGTGTCCAGCTGTGGTCTGTACAAGCCATACTGCGTTGGACGTGATAACAACTTGAGCAGTTCATTTATACTGACGGTCGTCGTCGTCGCCGTCGTTGTCGAAAAGGAGCATGTATTAAGTTGAACGAGACTAGAATTTTAGTGTTCTTATTATTTTCAATAGCTTCGATGGTCCTTACGAATAATTCATAATACTTTTTCCATTTTTTTCCTTCCTTTTTTGAAGCAACTGCAACGGACTTATGTACGGACTGACGGACAAGAGTTTTGTCTCGAAGGCGGTAAACAAAGTGCCTACGTACGCAGCAAATGTGCTTGAGTAAAACAATAGTAATGTTACATGCTCGAGCTCAAGCACGAGAAGTGTCATTTTGAAAGTTATTGACTTGTCCCTATTTGACGGAGTTACGTGGTGGTACTGACCAGCAACCAGCACTAGCATAGCACTATATCCTCATCCTCATCCTCATCCTCAATGCATCACCATCACCATTATCATTCTTTCAACTCTATCCGACTCATATATACTGAGTATATATGAAGTGTATTACCTCTTCGATTACTTCTTCTACCCTTCATAATCCACAGTCAGTGTTCAATTTCAATTCAAACGGAATAAGAAATCCCGAAGTCGAATTCGCATTCGTTATTCATATCATACTGTATTCCTAACGAAGCGCGAGGATTATTTACATTGCATACCAATAAAGCAATAAGAATATAAAGGAATACCTACACTGCAAAAAGGAATGCATCTTAAGCGTCAAAAGTCTTATCCTATTTTCCTAATTATCAACACAGTTGAGGTTGAGATGCATATCAAGTCCGCCTAAAACGCATGTTTCTGTCTAAGATGCGTTTATAATTAGGTATACAAAATAGGATTAAACCTTTCCTATTTTAACATTGGATTGTTTATTGTTTTCAGTGTGCGAAATCGGAGCCAAATACCCCTCCCCAGAATCTCATGTTTGTACTATGCCCTAACTTCACATACGTATACTCGGTTTATCACCCCACCCCTGCACTTACCCCCCCCCCTGAAATGGAAACTTTCCGAAGCCTCTGCATGAAGTCATCAAGTGCAGTGCATTGCATTAGAACAATGAACAAGTCAAGACAAGACAAGACAAGTGCACACTTGTTAACATGAAATGCCTACGCTGGTACAGGTACTGGTACTGGTACTGGTACTGGTACTGGTACAAGTACTACGAATACTACATTACATTGCATGCGTGAATTTAATAAAGACACAAACACGGACCGGCTACCCAGAGCACAAATACCTGTAATACAAAACCGGAGTAGGAATACAACAAAAATGATCCAAATACAATCCTGAGGCTGTATATTCACCTTAGTTTAGAATGAGGCTGGTCACCGGTCTCTAGTAGAAGTTCAGTGGTGGGTAGGATTATAAAAATCGACCCGAATGGACGAGTATGGGAGCCGGATTCACTTGTTCAAATGTTTAGAATTTTTAAATCCACTACAAAGTCGGATGGCAATTTCACACGAATTTTTAATACAATTTTTATTTGCTATTCCACGAAGTTCTTGATTGCCTCACGTTATTTCTCTCTTATATATCAAATTCAGATTTTGTGGTTGTCTTTGGCTTTGGCGTTGGTTTTGGTTTTGGCGTTGGCGTTGACTTTGACGTTGACTTCCTTCCCTCGTCTCCTTTTCTTTTGACAGGAACAGAGACAGGGAAGCCAGAACGAGAACGAGAACGAGAACCAGTAATCAAAAATCAGAAATGTATAGCTTCCACCTGCACTTCAGGACAGTGCAGCACTTTCGGCGTCCAGAGGAAACTAACTTGAACTTTTGTCTGTGTTTGAACTTGTGTGGAATACCTACACAATTACGGGGCATTTAGGATGCTGATGGTGATGCTCACGATCAGTTGACCCTCCTTCCTTAAAAAGTGCTAATTGCCATTCATTTCCAAATTACATGCAAAGCGTTTCAGTTTAGCAATAAAATATGTAAAAAGGGATACAGTAGCATGAGGCGAGGCCATCTCCCATTGTATTGTACATTGTATAGTAGCCATGCATTTTTACAGATTAGGAGGAAACCAACAAGCTTGTATTTGTATTTGTAATTTATTTAGGCAATAAAAGTGTTATAAATATGTGGATGTACATAAATAAATATGTAATTACTATAGTGGTAGATACAGAGTGTGCTGCGTGCTCAATAAGTTAAAAATTGCGATAGTAATGGTTTCGCATTTTAATTGAGAGATGAACTACAAATACATAGGGAGCATAATAAGAAAGCCGAGCCTGTTCTCGTTCTTCTTATATTGCTCCAGTTTGTTTAAAATTAAGCGTACGATTACACATAACGCCAATAAGCCAAAGCCAAGGTAAATTCATGCATATCGCATATCGTAATAGGTATAAATACCTAGGTATCTATTGGCATTTTCCTTTGAAAATCGGTAGTGGATGGAAGCAGTAAGCAGTGGGAAGAGAGATTTACATATATTACGTACCAAGTTACATATTGCATACCGTGGAACTTTCGTACATACTACTACCTCACAATACATTTGATAGCGTGGAAATCTGAAATATCAATTAAAAGTCACAATTGATTGAGATTAGGAGAGTTGCATTTCCCTGAAAAGAAGTTCATCTTGAGGCTTGGAACGCTTGAGGACAGGACAGAAAAGCAATGCTGTCAACTAGTGTGCTCACCAGCAGAAAATCACTGCATACGATAATAATGCATAATGCATTTGTTTGCATCTCACCCAACCCAACCATACCACGCAACATAACATAACATAAAACATAACATAGCACAACACAACCCTAACTGACTTGAAGTCGAGCTGGAATTCTTTAGGCTGGGTGTGTAGTGTGTAGAAGTGGTCGTAGGTACATATGTGCATTGAAGCGGAAGGGTTTAAGGTACCCACTACAGCACTTGATCATGAGACACTACACAATCAACGTTATTAATTGCACGACTGGTGCAATGCAGGTCGAGTAATTAAAATTGGGTTTAGAATCTAATCATAAACGAATGTACAGTCAGAACAGAAACCTCCTGTTGTTTTTTTATCTTCCATCTAAATCTGATCGAATTCCTTTGTCAAGAGTCCACTGAATCGAATCCGTGGTGATAAGAAAAATTAAATGAATTCAGTAGCGTCCCAATAGTTCTTTTGTTACTACAATCACCACCACCACCACAACTATGTAGAATCCAGCACGAGGACCAGCATCAGCACCAGAACCAATATCTGCGTGAATTAAAAACTTTGCATTCAAAACACGGCAGTATTAAACAGAAATTCTGCTTATTCTTATTATTTTTCTCATTCCCATTAGTAAGCTTTGGTAAAAAAAACGCATCTCAAATAAATATGTCAAAAAGTGGTGTATATTTTATTTAATATTAGAACCTTAGTTTTTCCAGACTGTGGCATTTGCGCTATAACTGTCCGATTTACTTCGGGTTTGTTTTGATGGCAACGCCAATGTAAGAGAGTCTCTTTGGGCAAATTCAAAACAAGCATTTTCCAGGACCAAAGTCAAAATGTTTGAGGAAGAG
>JAAXYX010000376.1:0-23654 GCA_036851915.1 Ptenothrix huangshanensis
TTATATGGTGTTGGTGTTGGGTTTTTAAGTTTTTCGAACATCAATTCCCTCTTGATGCCAGGCATCATGTGTGAGTGAATTGACAATGAAACTCAAGGCTACGGGGAGCAATTTGAAATGCATACCGATGCACAGAGAGAAAGATAGAGAGAGAAAAAAATCTTAATTTTTTAAAGCCAAACATACACTATAAAAACTGAAGAATCTTAAAACAGGACAACATTCATATGTATGCGTATTACAAATATGGACGCAGTTAGTATGCATCCTCAGTGCAGCACCAAAAAAGTATCTTGAGCTGCCAGATTTCCTATTTTAATATTTTAAAACTTTTCAAAATTTTCCAGCTCAACAATTTTAAACGTACTATTTCTTATTCTTACAACTTTTAATGTTTCAATATTTCCTTTTTTAAAATTTTTAAAAGGTTTAAAATTGTCTGTAAGCATTTTTAAACTTTCAATTTCCTATTTTAACGATTTTTAGACTTCAAAATTTCCTATTTTACCAATTTCGACTTTTAGATAAACCTTAGATTTTTAGATGTACTTTAGGTGAACTTGAATGTGAGTTGCATTCCAACTGCTATCATAATTACCTACACCAAATAAGAATTGGTTCAGATGCACCTAGATTTTTCAGTGAACAAATTACTTGTAATGAGATCTGTTATAATTTTGAATTATTTAATGCTAAAATATACTAAAATGCAAATACCGTCCCACCAATTCCAGATTTTGTTTTTTGGGAAGTCGCAAAGTCTTAAAACGATCCCTTGGTACGGAGTTTCAATTTTTCTAAAAAAAGCAGTCATAAACTCGATTTAATTCTCTAAGGCCTTGCAAAATGTAGATAGGACGTTTTGCTTAAGACTTGGTAAAAAGTAGGATTCCCAATTTTACGAGGTTTTTCTTGGTTGGTTTATGCATCCATCCATTGGTATATTTTACGATACGGATGGGCTTAGGTTTTTCAGGCCTTATTATTCCGTTTCTGTAGCCATCAATTCCGTGGTGTGGTGAATATCTGCATCTATGTACATAGACTAAACTGATAAATGTCTAATACAAAATCGACTATGAGAGCAGATATAAAACTTTACGATGCACCAGGACCAGGACCAGCACCAATATAATAGCGAATCAAGTCAATCCTTAAGCATGGAACGGCATGATGTGAATGCACGCAGAACCAAAACCGGTAGGAAGAAAATGTATGGGTTTTGAATTGGAATGGAACAATTAAAAGTTTCTGCATATGTGTGTGGAATGACAGGACAAGAGACAGTTCCTTCCAGACGAAGATGAAAGGAGACACATGTTCACTGAATTGTCTGAATGCTGACTAGTGAATGGTAAATGGCGTAATGTATGTACAATGATTTTTCTATAAAATGTGTCTATACAGTTACACTTGTACATTTAAGGACACGAAGCTTCGCATATCTAATATTTCTAATCCCAGCTGGTTCTGGTCCTGGTTCTTGTACTGACACTTTAAGTATGTAGTCTATATTTCGCTTTCGCTATTCTTCCTGACAACATAAATGACACGGCCGCCGCGGGTTAAAAATGAGTAAAGGAATGACTTGAATTTTTAAGGAAAAGGAAAGAAGCTATGACTACAATGAATGTGGCATAGCTCAGTGCAATTGCAATCGTAACGATACAGTAGGATAGCATCCGAATAATAAGATAGCATAGGATAGTTCCTATTTCCATGCTTCAGTATAGTACTACGATTACGTATGCTATACGTGTAGGAAAAATTGAGTGTAGTATGTTCCTCTGTGTGTATCCTTATCCGGTGCCGAGGCACCGGTTTATCCAGCGCATTCGTTTTTTTGGTTGGACCATCATCTCTGTGTACACTGTAAAAACTAAATCTAAATCTAAAGCATCTTAAAACAGACAAAATGCAAACAAATGGTAAACGCTAAAACATACTCGTTTTTAGTACGACTTCCAACTTGTGTCCATCACAAAAGCATTAAATTTCTATTACATCTTGAGCTGCAAGCTTTTCTATTCTAGTAGTTTTACATTTCAGAATTACTTATTTAGTTTTTAATTTTAAAGAGTGCAACATTTCAAATATTTCAGCTATTTAAAGACGTGTCATTTATTTCCACAAATTTAAACCGATTCAAAATTTTTCAAAATTTAATATTTCGACATTTTTTAATCGTTTCAAAGTTTCGTATTTCAGCAATTTTGAAATATGAAAATTATGAACAAATCTTGGAACGTGAGATGCTCTAAAGAGCAGCTCATTTAGAACTTTAGATGTTTGTTTGTTTTTAGGTGAACTTTTTGAGGATTTGAAATAAATTATCCTGCTTTAATAATTGCACTAAATACGAGTTGGAGTTGGAGATTTTAGATGCACCATTTTTACGGTGTACTTGTGTGAAATATAAGTTTTTCTTCCTCTTCGACTTCTTTCCATTTCCATCCGAAACCTTCCCGTCACATCTCTCCAGTCAACCGAGAAAACATTCAACAAAAGTTGGCAGTTGGCAGCCACCATTTTGACTCTGACTCGTCTTGGTCTTTCCCTTTCGTTCTGATTCTGGTTCTGGCTCTGGTATTAGTTGTGCTCGTGCTTTTTCTCTCGTCTTGTCTCCGACTTGTCTTGACTTGTCTGTAGGCTGTAGTCTTTAGAGAGGAAAAGTGGGCAAAAACTATTGCTGTATTAAAAATTAATGTGTCTCCGCTTGTAGATACCTACCTATTATGAAAGACCACAGTTACCATGTAGGAAGTTAGTTCCATAAGGCTCCACACGACTTCTCATACAAAACCTAAAATACCCATATACATACGTATATGCACACAGCCGATAAATCTGTATCAGAAAATACGCGAAAGGATGTAAGAAGGAAGAATGCCGTTCGTCTGCTCAGTTATACAGAGACAATTCTTCCCCTTTACAAATTGATACCTTCTACTTCTCTCCTTCAACTTCTCTTAATGCAACTGCTCCTTTCCCTTGTAGAACTTATTCGAGACTAAGATACATCTGTGGGTGTTGAGCTGAAATAAAAATGGAGCCTACAAGGAAAAGCCGTGAATTTCATTCTTTCAGTTGAGTTCACCTGCCTGCCCCTGTTAGTTGCTCTTGCTCTTGTTTCACCGGAGAAAGACTTTTTCGACTCCGACTTCGACTCGACTTCGACTTTTCGTCTGACTCCAGCTCTGACTTTTTAACTTGTTCATATCCTTTATGGAGATTATCCTTTATTATTATAGTACTTTGCTGTAGAAAGAGTCAAGTAGTAATGGTAGCATTGCCATGCAATGCAATGCAATGGTAGCAGTCATAGTATCAGTCGCAGCTCTCTCTCTCTCTCTCTCTCTGGAATTTCAAATGGACGTGCTAAATTTATTACATAACCTTTACCAGTGTCTATAACTCTATTCTATTCTCTATTCTCTTCCACATTCCACATCTAGCTTTTCAACTGTATTCCCTATGACAATGGCATAGCCATGGCCATGGTCATACATACAGTACCTATACCTTCAATAAAGGTTCGCTGAAACAATAGGAATATAATGCATTAGCTATGTACATTATACAATATCATTATATATTTAATGGTTACCTTGTATAAGTACTATCCTCTAGAATCGCTGTGGGCTTAAGGTTCTAAATACATATTTATTGATGTATACAGATCTAGAGATATACATAGGCATATGTATATAGGTATTACATACATACAAAGGTAGGCAGAGAAAGTCGGAAAGACATGCATGTAAAGTTCAGAGTGCATGGAAAATCCAGATCCAATCCCAGTTCCAATTTCAATTTCAGTCCTTGTAAGCAGTTGGCACACGAGACTAGCGATGGAGAGAGTCTTCGTGGTGGCCATCGCAGTACCACGGGATTCGAGTGAGAGTCAGAGTCAGCACCAAATATTTACCTCATCTTATAAAATATTTCCTACTCCCCTCCTTGCATGGTTGGTGTGGCCTAGTCTGGTCTGGCATGACATGGCGTGGCATGGTTTGGTCTGGTCTGGTCTGGCCTGGCCTGGCCTAGCCTGGACTGGACTGGACTGGACTGGCGCTGCATTGCGTGGCTTGACATTTCCTGGCCTTGTATGGAAGGTGATAGGAGATAATAGCTAATAGTGTGGGCTACAACTATGTATATGTATACCTATTCATACTGTAGCAATAGTTTTGGTTTCGGTCTTGGTTTTGAATCAGCCCTTGTTTTCAAGATAAGTTCCTATACCTATGGTTATAATTATTACGTACTGGTCTGATTCTGATACCGCGTTCAGAACTGATGGGAAGGGGAAAACCGAAAACCGAACCGAATTCTTTGTTTGCCATATCCGTATGTATATGTAGTTTTCGACTCGTCTTGTCTGCCGCTGTAGTATGTACTGTAGTAGTAATCATCATGGAACCAGTCAACTTCCAGTACCAGAGCTGATAGCAATGGCAATTATTGACCTACCGCCTATAGGCTAAAATTGTTAGATTTCATTGTACATTACTGTGAAGATGAAATGCTACCGAGAGACAGATACGTGTTATGGTGGTATGGATATGGTGATAATTACACTTGGGTACCAGTATGCATGTGACTATACTTTATATGTATATGAAGTATGGTTTGACATGACATAATGGGTTTGTGGAATACTTTGAATGCTCGTCTTGTAAATAATAGATGGGACTTCATTGTTTTCGTGTGGACTGTACTGTACACTGTCAAAGTATGAATGTTTGAATTGACGTAAAGTAGAGTAAAGTAAAGTAGAAGTGGAGCACTGAATGTATGCACTGAATCTGGCAAGTAAATCTTATGTAAAGAAATTGATGGGTATGGTGACGATGGCGATGAGTTTGAATTGAATTTGAATTGAACACAATAATGCCTTTCAACGGTGGTGATGTGAGCGTGTATTAGTGTATAGTATCTGTAGTTGTAGCCAAAGGGTGTTGTTCTTTCCGCATTTATTTATTCTACGGTGCGGAATAACAGAGGAATAGTATTGCCGAATAAATGCTTTGTGTCCGCGACAGCAGTTCTATAGATAACATTGTCTCGTTCATACATAGCTATGTATATATTGATATTCCTATAGTCAAATGCCGAATCGGAGGATACGCTATTTTCAAAAGAGAAGTAGGAGAATATGGATTGAATTCTTGGTTTGAAGCTAAAAGCATGTCACAGTTTATGTAACTCATTTTGTTTCCGATTTGACCGCAGATAATTTCAGGAGGACATTGTAAATTGTACTCCACATTTGACTACAATATTCGAAGATGGTTTGTTGCAGGGTAAATGAAAGATTTGCAAAAATAAAATTCGTTTCACATTTGCTTGAAAAATCTTCCACAAATCCACACAATACATAGAAACTGGTGTTAAAATATAAAATTTTGAAGCGCTTTAAAATTGTCAAATTAGAAAATTTTGAAGACCTTAAAAATCGTTAAAATTGGAAATTTTGAAACGCTTCAAAATTGTCAAAATAAAAATTTTAGAAATTATACAAAATTGTCGAAACAGAAAATTTTTATGATTTTAAAAATCATTGAAATAAAAAATTTGAAATTCTTAAAAATTGTTTAATAGGAAATTTTGAAACTTTTCAAAATTGCTTAAATAGGATATACCGCAGTCCAATCTGCCTTTTTAATGAGTTTTTGCTTGTAATTTGTGATGTACATACTTCACACGTATCCCAACTGAATTCACAAATTCGATCCGGTTATTGGCATTTCACATGCATTTTTCCTGCCTCGAGATCGTTAGTTTTTACAGCGTAAGTGTCGCAATTATGATGTGGTTTAATGTGGATATGAATGCAGACTATAATTAATACTAGACTATGCTTAAAATACTATTTGATAAGCACCATATCGCCGTAGAAGACGGAAAAAGTGTTATAGGCAGTTGGCCCTTTATGCAGAATGCTAATGCTATTGATATCTGTTCAGCATGCATAATGCTCAGGACCGGGCCCACTGCCTACATTATACTTTCACTCTTCAACGACGATATGAATCACACAATGCTTTGCGGTGACTAGTCACCAAAAACGAAATAGAATGAGACCAAGGCTGTCTGTGTATACGACCAATAGAACTATTATTATGAGTTGCACTAAGCATTTATTTTGTGTACACTGTACTCGTAGTGTATGCAGAGCTATGTACATTCTCTGAAGCGATTAAGGATTCATGCATTCAATTCAACTTTCCACCATCTCTGTCTCAGCCTCTGTATACTTTCTCGCCTCATTACTTCCTCACAGGCTAAGACATTTTGTTTCTTACTTGAGAGTGAAAGTGTGTCTGTGTGTGTGAAAGAGAGAGAGTTTAGCAACTTGTTACAATTCTATGTCGGTAAAACTCCATTGAATTTGGGGAGATTTTGGCCATTGAAGTTTTGCATATTATTATATACATATATATAAAGATACTAATGATAACTACTTGTGTAGGTAGTGGGTAGATATAACTGCTGCTAATGTTCCAAATGTTTGGTTTGGTCTCCAAAAAGGTAAACCCAAGGAAATAATAAACTCGACTCGACCAAGTTGACTTTGACTTTGTAGATTGGAGATTGTACTCGAGCCAGAGTAACCAAAGGCAAAACCAAAGCCACATTCTATGCAGGGTTCCAGTCAAAGCAGTCACATAGAATAGAATCTTCATTTATCATTCACAGTTGATAGTTTTAAAACATTCTTTCCGCCTTTACAGCATCCTCCATGAACAATTCACTAGGAACAGCAAATAAATCTCCAATACGAAAGAGTTTGTTACAGTAGCAAAATAAAATTGGTTACGTTATAATCCTGCAAAGTGTATAGAGATATAGGTATAGACCAAAGGATACAAAGTACAAAGTAGGTATATATATGTATGTACGTATATCATTACATCGTATGTAAGGTAATGTATGGAATGGACATGGATGCGGACATTGGCATGAGACGCTTTTAGACTTGGGGGAAAAGGAGTGACCGTGACCAAACATGGGGTATAAAATGTCTATAGACTATACATACACGATAATTTATGGATTACGTACTGGTTTATGAAAGCATGAAGTACTTTCTCGCATTATCCGCCTTTTCCAAGAGAGTGGATAAGGCGAGCAACAATATGTTCTTGCTCTTGTTCCTACTCTGGTTTTGTTTCTGGTTCTTCTTATAATTATTAATAATGTCAGCATCTCTATACATTTAGTGTGCATCCGAGGTCTGTTACAATCGCCCACTGCCCGCGCATCCATTGTTCCTCGTTCTCGTCCTGGTGCTTCTTCTGGTCTGACGTGAATGAATGCATGAATCAAATTATCAAACTGAGAGCCATTAAAATTAGAGCAAAATGCTTGGCCAGACCGAGGCTAGGAGGCAGAGAAAAACAAAGAGGGTACTCTATAATCCAAAGTCCATCATTCGCAATGACAATGGCAACGACAACGATGACAATGCAACTATGGAGCAATATGGAATTTAAGAGTGTAATGTAATTAATTATAATATTATTACATAAATTGACTCAGGACAAAGCAAGAGTGTAAGAGAACGAGGAAGGAATAAGAAAGACAAAACCGTGGGAAAGAAGCAATCTGCTCTCCTCAACAATTCATGCACAGTCTTGTCTTGTCTCGTCTTGAGTTGACTTTGCTTTTGTAATCCAAATTTAAATCCAAATTCAACTCAAGCTTTATAGCGGGACTTGAAATCCTTGTGGGTGAGAGGCTTGAAACAAGGAATGGAATTATGAATACCTACACTGTAAAAACTAAAAAATCTAAAAAGCCATTGTTTTTCTTTTTACGATTTTTAAAATCATGTAATTTTTTGTGGTTTTTGAAAATGGCGATTTTAGATTCACTTTAGGCAAACTTAAAATGCTTTCGTACTGCGCTCATAGTTACATCAAGTACGAGTTTTTCTGTTTTCAGTTTGTTTAGTTTTTACTGTGTACGTATATCAAAGTTTATGTACAATACATTCTTGGTGTTTCGTAGTGGAGGCAAAGATCTAGGAAGGAATGATTTTGTGCTAAATACATAATATGTGGGTAGGTAACTAAAGCTGATAATGTTAATATTTTTCTTGTTTACCACTCTGTAGGTAGTAAGTACTGTATATGTAGGTAGGCAGCATGGTGTCGGGTGGGCAATAGATATCAATTATAAATCTTCCCCCTCTATTTCTGAGGACGGGTACCAGAGTCGCTAAAAAACCAAGACCGAAACTAGTGCCCAAAATACAAAATGCTTTGTTATTGTTATACGTTGTATCCAAAAGCATAGCCCCTCAAAGTCTTGAATTCCCTTGATTTTGAAAATTAAAAAGGTTCTTTGTATGTCTAATAGGCACTCACACCCATGTGCCTAGATTTACTGTATAGTATACCCCCGTTGCGCTATATCAATTGTGCACACTTGCACATCTTGCCAGTCTTAAATCTTGAATGAAATGGTGGTGGTATGGTGGAGCGATGAGCTGCTGGATGTACGTATTTACAGTATTCGTGGCTATATATGCAAACAGTGTATTTGATACGCTTAATTTCCACGGATTCCCCATGGGAGACTCTTTTATCTTGCTAGTTCTTGTCTTCAGCTAATTAGTTTGGTCCGCCTGGTGCTGGCTCTGGTTCTGGTTCTGATTGTACGTTTATGATGCTGGTCCTGGTACTGGTGCTAGTTATGAGAGTTGAGTTCGAGGTCCATATTAAGATATAGCCACTTAGGCCTCTACTATCTACACACAAGTAAAAGGAAATGGAGCGTTTCGCAACACAGTGTAAAAGTATCATTCACGTTTCTCTACCATGTCTCAACTCAACCCGACTTATTCAGAGCCATCCCATCCCATCCCATGTCTTGTCATAGCATATTAAATACAGACTCGGAAATGCGAAAACGAAACGTTGAAACTTAAAAGTAATTACACTTTAATATGCGGGAGAAAATTTCCTTTTTATAGCAGTACGAGAAGAGATACAGAGGAGATTGTGGGAGTAGGGAAGAGATACCGTGGCATAGCATGGCGTCCAAAAGAACCTACACTGTTAAAACTGATGCATCTAACACGTTGAAACAAATCCTTTCGTATTATTTGTTACGATGTGTCTCAAGTTCACTTAAATTGAGTCTAAAAATCTGCGGAGCATCTACATAAAGAGCATCAAAGTGCGTACAAAACCCATCTCGCAATCCAAGATGCGTTTTAATGCGTTTAAAAATTATATATTGAAGATTATTAAAGATTATTTAATGTACTAAAACGCTTTAAAATTTTTAAAATAGGTAATTTTGAAGCGTTTGTTGGAATAAAGAATTTTGAAACGTTTCAAAATTCTCGAAACTAAAATCTCACAGTCCAAGATGCTTTTCAATGCGTTTTTGATATTTTTTCTGGTTTAAGATTCTCTAGATTTTAGAGTGTGCCTCCCTGTATTAATCTTCAATGTCCTACGCACTAGATTCTAGCATATAGTCTTAATTATAGGTATCAACTAATTACGTGTGGTGAGAAGCGTGCTGTAAATGAGCTCTGTGCAAAACGCAAGAATTACTGCAATATCAAACTACTAAAAATCTAAAAATACACACATAGGTACTCATATGTACCAACAACTACGAAGCAGCAATGCGCAGACAGTCCCTTGGTTTTTAAAAAATGCTTCTTGTAGATACTTTTGCATATGAATGCCTTCGCCAATGAAAAAAAGCCTAAGCCAGCACTGACAGGAGTATAGCTTTATAGTACATACAGCATACCTTCGTATACACAATCAATAGTTTATTACAAATGCACGCTATTGTAAGAGTGTACATAACGAAAAGGGTAAAAAATATCCAGACTTGCAACATTGCTTGTATAAAAGTGCCTAGTACATTTTTAACAGTAGGAGTGCAACAGGAACATGGTTCAATATTATCCGAGGCACAAGCAGAGGCTGACGTGTTCTAGTTTTATTCTAGTCTTGGTCTTGGTCTTGGGTAAGTCTTGGGTCTTGGTCCTGGTACATATGCTGAAGGAGGGAAACTCTGGAGCAAGGAATCAGCTCTTCACTAGAAACTTGGGAATACCTTATACCGTTAATTATGAATGTAACTAGATACATGGAGCCAAACTCGAGGAATGTAGGATCACGACGTAAGACCGTACATACTATGGTATTCTAATAGTCTCCGTATTAACGGTAATAAAGTCCTTTGATAAATCAAGTATGTACCTATGCATATCTTCCCAGTTACATACCAACGTACATATACATAGGTAATTACTTTTTCCCAGAAGAATAAAAAGGAAAGTTTCCTAATGGACTGTAATACAAGGAAAGGGTAATTAAGGGTGGAATTATGTATTGTGTCTGGGCAGACACATCTTTAAATATGAAGGTGGTCTGGTAATTTTAAACCTGTCTAAATCTAACTTACCAATTTATGATTACGATTAGAAAAGTAGTGGTAACGAACTAGTGAAGAAACCGCGTTTAAATATTCCAGGAGGTTCTCCTTCTTCTTCTAAACAGAAATTTAAATGTTGGTCCTGGAATAATTTAAATGGTAATATTGACTGGATTTAGAGGGACAAAAATAGTCAAACAACCACACTAGGTAAATAGAAAAGGCCAAAAAATCCATTCCAAGTCATTTCTGTTGCATAGGTAGGTGCTTTTACGACATGCATGGCATTAGCACTGACATTGACTATGTCACTAATTGTAAGCACACTGTAAAAACTGGCGCATGTAAAAGGTCAAAGACCTGCCCGGATTTAGTATAATTATGAGCGCAGTTTGGATGCATCCCATGTTCACCTAAAGCATGAACAAAAATCCAAAGTGTATCTTGCAGTATAAGAGGTTTTTCTATTGCGTTTGTGGTGCACTAAAAATGCTTCAAAATGGCTGAAACAGGAAATTTTCAAACTTTTTAAAAATTGTTGAAATAGGAAATTTTCAGATGCATAAAAAGTTTTAAATTAGGAAATTTTTAAACTTTTTAAAAATTATTAATATACGAAAATTTGGGATGCATCTTTATTAAAATAGAGAGTTTGGATGCGTTTAAAAATGATTAAAATGAAAAATTTTGAAGGGTTCAAAAATTCACAAAATAAGAAATTTTGAAAGGTTTAAAAATTGTTGAAACAGAAAATCTTGCAGGACAACATGCGTTTTTGTGGATTCGCATGGGAAGATGCATCCATAGATGTTTCTTAACTACACTGAATACGAGTAGATTCTTGAAGTTTCAGATGCCTCTTTTCCTATTTTAAGACAGTTTGATTTTTACAGTGTAGTCAGAGGCCGCATGGATGATAATGTAAAATACACCGGATTTAAAGAGCGTGTGTGGAGGGAAATGCAAAATGCAAAGGATAATGGGAGGAGATTAGGAGATAGAAGTGAATCAAGTGGACAGATTAAGTAGAATAGTTTTATACCGGAATTCAAGGGAGGTTCACGGAATGGAAATGGAAATGGTTGTAACCCTTAAAAGCATTAAGTTGACTCCGAATTTCCAACACAGCCAAATCCTACATGGTTTAACTTTCAAGGGTTTATGAGAGTCTAATGTAATTTTCTATAAATCCTCAAGCCAGAGAGGGAGAGAGGATGTGGAATTCCCGTTTCAGTTCTAGCAGAAGCTTTTTTGTCAAATTGTGAAGGTGAATGTAAATCTCCTCCACCTCTTTGTCACTGAGAATGTGAACTTTTATGCTAATCTTCGTAGTGACTGTGGTTCTGGTTCTGGTTCAGGCTATGATACTGATATCGGTTTCGTCCTGTGGTGTCGGCTGTAATTGTACTGCGCCCATCTTTGTCTGTGTCCCATGTGGTTAAAACAACTTTTAAAATGCGTAAATCTGCACAAAGTACCGACCCAAGATATACATGGATCTTTATAGGTTATCGTCTTAGGTGTGGTCATGGCATACTTTATTTTTCCTGACGTAAATGCAACTGCGTTAAGCATGCCTGGTAGACAGAGGAAGAGGAAATTAAAAATACCTGTGCAAGAATTATTGGAAAATGTGGTATAGATGGGACTTGTTGTTAATGCGATCTGATGCACTTCACATGTTCCAAAATTGATAAAAAAGGAAATAGAATGTTTGAAAATTGTTACGCCAAATACCGGAAACAATTCATTACAAATTTCGAAATACAAAATTTTGAAATGCTTTAAAGTTGTCAAAATACTAAACTTTGAAACGTGTAAAACTGTTGAAATAGATTTCAACAGTATGACGCACGTAAGATGTTACAGAATACCTTCTAACTGTGCTCATAATTATACTAAATACAAGTAAGTTTTTATTGTTATAGATGCACAAGTTTTTGCAGTGTGCGGCTTTAGAATTGTAGATAGGTGAGTTTTGGCAAGATGCAAATTTTTCAAATTTCAAGAAATGCATCTATTCTGAATACCTATGCGGAAATTATAGATAATATCATCCTTCCCCTTATGTAAAACCCCAAGGGAAAAAAGGAGAAAGCCAAGAACTGGAGTGGAATAAAATGCCATTTGTTGTGCACAACGTTTTTGGATGAGGGGAAAGACCATGCATCTTTGTCTTGCTGGATAAGACAGAATCATAATGAAGAGTGGGCATATGGGTTATGGGAAAAGTGTGATAATAAAAGACGGGAATAAAAAATTCCCTAATACCCTAATAGATTTTCAATGTAATTATGTGCTGACTTGGGGTTTTACTTTTATAACAAATCAATGCACGTACCTACATATAGGCACTTATGTACATCTGCACATTCATTGCATTGCTAGAGATGAGTATGTCGAAAATCCAGCTCATAATATCACTCGAAGCTGCTTCACTTTCGTCTCGTATTGATTTTATTCTCCAGCTTGGGGCCAAGAACTGTGCAAATCTCAACTCGCATCGTATCGCAGGTATCTGTGCTTTTCAAATTTTCTAACGTGGTGTATGGCGTATGGAAGTTTCCAAGATAGGTACTTTTCCGTTTCTTATTTTTCTTCAATAAGCTACTCACGAATATGAGGCATAACGACACGACATAAGGTATCTTCAGTAGTACGCCTATAACAGTAATAATAACAATCAATATAACATTATGTACACTGTAAAAACTAAACAATTATAAAATAGACCAAATGCATACAATGTCGAAAACCTACTTGTATTTAGCATAATTATTCTTGCATTTAGGATGCATCTTAAATTCATTCCAAGAGCAACAAAAACGCGTTTTTGATTTCCATATTTTTTAATTAAACAATTTTCAAACTTTTCTTTTCTTTTTTGTCTTAATCATGTTTACATTTTTCAATATTTCTTTTTTAACAACTTTGAAGCGTTTCTAAATTACTTTATTTCAAAATTGAATCGCAAGCGAATTAAATTGCTTGTTGGGCTGCAAGATGAGCCTTAGATGCACTTTATGAAGAAGCTATACAAAATACGAGTTCGTTGTTTGCCTTTAAGTTGCATCAGTTTTTAAGGTGTACATGGGTTTGATATTTAACTAGGTATACCTACATTTTTTTATTCTCAGTCTAAAAAGCTTGGCGAAAAAGGCAGCAATTTTTCTAGTGCAAATATTATTATTTATTATTAGTATTTTAGTGCCATAATGTTATTATTCAAGATTACAAAATGGGCTACCAATTCAATAGCACTTTTATTTTTTTTACTGCTTTTGTCGCAGTTTACTGAGTCAAGAAAAATATTTCCAATATTTACCGTTCCTTCCAGCTTTAGTTCTAGGAACTTTGACTCCTTTCCTTTTATTTATTCCGTTGCAATAATAAGATAGGTGGTAATACAATATGACGTGATGCAGTTAGAAATACTTGGAATAAAACAGTTTATTTTCTTACGAACAAAGTCTGAAGTTCTGAGAATAGTTGATTTGGTATGTTACGTGTTACCTTATTCCTTTTCCCTTTCTTTATTCAAAAGAAATTCGAGTTGCTACTAAAGTGACACTTTCCCTGTTGAGGTATTTACATGAGTATGAAAAACATTTCACAGATTTTTGTACTGATTCGATTTTTCCATTTTGCTGTACAGATATTGTCCACGTGCTCATTTCTTCTCCCTTTGATATTTTCATAAGATTGTGATGGTAAGAATTTGGAGCACATATGTGGAATTATTTTGAATATAAATCTATTGACACTGACGACTGCTAGACACCTATGTATAGTACCTACCCACAGCTGCAGTAGTTTATGAAGAATTCGGAGAGCCGGAAGGAGAGGCAAAGTCAAGATGAATTGGGATTTAAATTTGAATTTGGATTTTGGGTTTCGGCTCCATGGCATCATTCAGCTTACTTTTGCGAACGGGACAGACAAGCGAAGGGAAAGCCTAGGGAAAGGAAGGCAGAGCAAAGCTGATGATCGATTTCGCTGGATAATTGATGAAAATATGTGGTGGGTGTAGAAAGGCTGAATGTGGAATTTACTCAAGCTGATTTCCAGTTAGAGTCTCATGCTTTTGCTGCATTTGGACTTGATTCGGATGCTGATTCCAATTCTGATCCTGATCCTGAAGCTGATGTTGATTGAGTCTGATATCTTAATGCTGTTTCCGTTCCACTGCAAAGTATCATTTCATCTCATCGCATCATCAAGCTGTCTGTAATCGTATCCGTATCAGCATCTCCAATTCACTTTTGAAGGACTATCTCCTTACGCAGTATTTAGACTCGTGCGAAACCCGATTCAACTAGGGTATGACTGATTCCCTCTTTCATATACTACTGCTTATGTTGCAGTAGTAACGACAGCTACTCAAGGAAATTCTACGAAAGGTGCGACATACCCAATTTAGATTGCATCCAAAGTTGTATAAGGTGTAGATTTCCAATTTGGCTCTGGATTTGGCATTTCAGTTTGAATTCAAATAGATTCTAACTAGAACCGATTCCAAATGCAAATTTTGATTGATATGATAATGGCGAAGTATTTGTACTGAGGTACAATTCTCGGGATTTGTATAGTGTGCAATCTGTTTTCTAAGTAATAAGCTACACTTTAAGAACTGGTGGATCCAACATGCCAAAATCCTGTTCATATTTAGTTTCGCAATAAACGCACATATGATGCAAGATGCAACTCAAGTTCACCTAAAATGTATCTATACATCTAAAGTGCATCTAACGCAATGCAAATATTTTTATTTCGCAATTCAATTTTCGTAGCGTTTATAGCATTTTAACTTCTTTGAACTAGCGTATTTTTGAAATTCTGAACCTTTTTGAAATATGGCGTGTCTATAAAAATTTGACTCTTTTTTTAAATGACGTTTTAGTGAAATTTTGAAACTGCGTTACGGGAAAATTAGAACTTTTTTGAAATGGCGTTTTTGTGAATTTTTACCCTTTTTTAAATGTCGTTTTTGTGAAATTCCAATTTTGTGAAATGTGAAAACCACAATTTTTTCTAAACTCCATAACGTATCTTAATATCAAAATTGCATTTAAAACGCATCGAAAGTGCATCTAAAGCATTTCGCAGTCAAAGATGCGTAGATTATTGAAGTATGAGTTTTATGATGTAGTCATTTTTACAGTGTATCTCCTAAGTCACGCCCATGCTTGAATTTGAAAACAAGTCTTTATAAATTTCTGATTTTCGGGCAAATTAATGCTGATAATAAAGCTCCAGTTTCAATTTAAGATTCTGGTATATATCTGTTAGCTGTTTATCTCCAGTTGGAGTGAGCTCGGTATAGTAGATCTTTAAGGTGTAATATGTACATTAAGTGGGTCTTTGGGAAATAGTGCAAAACTAGTATCATATCATCAAGTTGTTCTCATCAAAGTAAATAAGTTGCTTAGTCATAACATGTTTTGATCATAGCCGTAGGGTTAACTATCTTCGTCTTCCAGAATCCACAGTTAGAGCAGTACCTGCTCGTCTTGCAGCAGGAAAGGGGAAAGCAGCAGCAGCAAAATTTGACAGTGAAGCTTTAAACTGTGATAACCATGTATTCCTATATCAATATCAGAATTTAAGCTAAGAAGTGGAGGAAGGCGAGGGCAAGACTATTTATTATACACGTGTCTTCTGCATTAGTTGCTAGAAATTATATGAATCCAAGTCCGACGATCAATTACGGGATGAGTCATCCGGATCATATCATCGCTTCACATCACATCACACCACATAGCATCGTATCGCATGCCCACTAGTTTACGAATATAATTTTAAAGAGCTTAATCGTCTTGGCAGTTGTTTCCTTCCTCCTTAGTCTTGAGTCTTAGGCTTCAGGCTTTTCGTCTAATAACTCTAGTCTTCGTAGGAATATCAGTTCCTTCAGTAACCTATAGGATTTCCAAAATAGTCCCTATATGAGTCTATGACCTACTCTGCGAATTTGAATGCATCTACTTTGTATATAGATATTGTTTACGATCTCATCTTTGCCGCTGTTATTGTTGTTAGAGTCGTTAGACTTGCTCAGGCACTTGTTATGGCATAGTGTAGGATAGCATTGCATTGTCGTGTACATACCTAGGTAGGTACATGTAATGTAGCTCATAACATTTTATTTACAGTTAGCAAATATGTATGTGAGCATCTATCATATTTCTTGGAATGTATTAGGAAAGAGCAAAGTTACGTCTTGATAAGTTCAACTGTGCAAATGGATTCTAATTCTACATTGGAATTGGACGAGCAGGGAAACTTGCGAACTGTAAATTGTCGCCTGCTGTCTGTCGTACGTGACACTGCAAAAATTGGTGATTCTACAATGCCGAAATTCTCGTTGCATTTAGTTTAATTATGAACGCAGTTATGATGCATTTCAATTCACCTAAAGTGCAAATGAAAATCTAAGGCGCATCTTGCGTTTGATAAGTTTTAGTGCATTTGTGATGCACTTGAAATGTTTTAAAATTCTCGAAACAGGAAATTTCGAAACAACAAACAAAATATAAAATTTTGAAGCGCTTCAAAATTGTAAAAATATAAAATCTTGAAACGCATAAAATTGGTAAAATATAAAATTTTGAAACGCTTTAAAATGTTAAAATACAAAATTTTAAAAGGTTTCAAAATTTTAAAATACAAAATTTTAAAAGGTTTCAATTATCAAAAATAAGATTTTTGAAAGGCTTGCAAATTGTTGAAATAATACACGGAAATTCTTACACGTTTTAAACTTGTTAAAACAGAAATTGCGAAATGTTTTTTAACTGTTAAAATAAATTTAGTTTTTATGGCGCTTTAGATGCCTAATATCCTGCTTTAAGACTCCTTGGTCTTTGGAGTGTACATAAATATGCTTTCGTCATGATGATTTCCTTGCCTGGCTCTGGCCCTGGTCTGGCCTAGCCTGGCTTAACTTTAACTTTGGCTTGAGCAAGGGAAAGGCGAGGGGAAGGCGAATGTTATCAAAAGTTATGTAGGCAGAAAATGAAGTTTGCAATTTGCACCCAAACTAAACCATCAAGTAAAGTAGTGAGTCATTCAATTCAACTGACTTGTGCTTCTCCATCTTCACTTCTGCCAAGCTAGTGTTACATACCTATCAACCTTCTTACCGTAAAGCTTCTACTACAACGCAGGTCTCTAGTCTCTACCTTGCTATGTAGTGGCCGGTATACTTGCATTTACTTAATATGGGAGAAAGTGTAAAAAGATACGGGAGAAAATAGAACGGGTCAAAGTTGGGGCTTGGTGGAACTTTTAGCTTACACGTAATACATTGGACATTCTATTAGAAGTTGTACGGTACACGCCCATTTCCTAGCGACGTGGGTTCGACGAACAAGTATTAGTAGGTATACATTCACTACTCAACTGCTCTCATGTCAGTGTCCCATGTATTTACTTGTAATTTGATTTTTAGATTTCAAGAATACTTGAGTACTACATAGAACCAGGACCACAAGATATCTTCTAGTATAAAAGGTCAATGTCTACAAATTCAATATGAACTCACACCACACGATACCACACCATTGCATGGTTAGAGGCAAAGACATTTTGGAGTGTGTAGTCTAGTCTGGATGTTGATACAGACAGTGATATCATCATCACATTCGCGCATCTGTACTTTCTGTAGAAAACCAAACCAACTCAATAAGACCAAGACGAATCGGTTTAGGTCAGCAGTGTGTGGGCGTTCAACCTACAATTTCGTCACGGCAGATAGATTAGACATGTTCCAAATGACACTTAGCAACATTTCAATTTCCCCTCCACAATTACGATTACATTACAACTCAATGTAGATATATTAGCCAGCGAAGTACTAATCGATTTCAATTTGACTAGTATGCACGTCCCCAGTTCAAAACATAGTGGAAGTAAATTGCAAAATGTCAAGGGGCTAGTGCCGATTTTTTTTATCAATATCAGACATAATTATTATATGATGATATCAAGTGACTTACGTAGTATACACAAATTCTTGCTATTATTATTAAAATTAATAATACTTTTAAAAATCCCATGCTGTGGCCAGTCATCTTTCATTGCCAAGCCGAGGCATTTTAAACCGAGTCAAGTCAAGCCAAAGCCAAGTAGAATCCGTAAGCTAAGCCAAGCCAAGCCAAGCCAAGCCACAGCCATAGTCATTACTACATAGAGTCAAAGCGAAAGCCAAGAATCATAATTTTAAAAAGGAGAAAGGATGTAATGTATGTAATAGTAGTAATAGCAAAACGAAAAAAATACTAAACAGCTGTAGCGGGGATAAATAGATAAATTGCAAACCACTCTATGACTGTAAGAGCGTAGCAAGTATTAAGGAATGTTGCCCATCAGTCATGTGAATTCAATTCAAGTCATGTCAGCAGTCAGCTCATTACTATAGTATGTACAAAGAAGGAGACTAGACGGGACGAGACGTTGTTCCACTTTCTTCTTCTTATCAAAGATGCATATCTACATAGGTACAGTGTAAAAACTTGCTTGTCAAAAATGTCAAAAATCTGTCTGAATTTAGTATAATTTATTAGGTGGCGGTTAGGATGCATCTTGAGTTCCTCTAAAGTACATCTAGAAAACCCCGTCTAAATTGCATATTCCGTTTTTGTGTAAAAAAAATAAACAAGGTTTGAAAAAGCGTACCTACAAAAGAAAACTAGCCTTTGAAGTGCAAAATAAAACTTCGGGCGTCTTTGAAAATCGAAATTTTTTTAAAAATTAAAACGTTTCAAAAAACGAACAACGGGAACTAGGGGACGCTTAAAAAACATAAACAGGAAAAAAGGCCCTTCAAAAAAGTGTAAGAAAGGAAAAATAGACGTTTAAAAAAACGTAAAAAGGAAAAAAACGTTTCAGAAAAGCGTAAAAACAGACAAATGGACGATTCAAAAAACGCACAAATGGAAAAAACTGGGTTTTCCAAAAAAGGGGAAACGATGAAAAAATTGACATTTCAAAAAAATCTAAAATATGAAAGCATTAACGTTGTGGAAAAAACTTCTACAAAATTGACTTAATTAAATTAATTTTCAAAAAATGCAAAATAAAAGAAATAGATGTTTCCAAAAGTTCTATTAGACAGTTCATGTTGCATTTGTAATACATTTGTGATTAAGTTATGATTTATTCTAACTTCGTTGATAATTTTATTATACTAAATAAGCATGGGTTTTGAAGTTTTGATGCATTTTTTTCAGTTTTAAGATGCCATAGTTTTTACATTGTAGGTGCTTTGCTGTGAACTGTAGATCCGATGCTTTACATATTGCACTCCCATCCCATCGCATCCCCTCCCATAGCATTCCGTAGCATAGGTACTATGTCCCATGAAATATTTTAAGCACCCAATGAAAATGAAAAATTTATCTTTGCATTAAAATTTTCAAATTCCACTCTTGATAAAAACATAATTGTCATCATTTATCAGTGCGGGCGAGGAAGTTGAAGGACCAAGGTTAGCTTGTGGAATGGAATGGCTCCGATGACGACCAAGATAATAATAATAATCTTCATAATAGATAGACGCAATCTTTAACATCCTCCAACCTATTCGTATTCCCATCATATGCTGCAATTATTTTCACTCATCTGCGCAAGCCTACTTCCATTGCAGTTTTTTTTTCGAATGCATGACCAAACCCAAGAAGGAGCACACAAGCCCAATCCCAAATTGTAATCTATAGTTCGTATGGTAAAAGAAAAAAAGAAAAGACGGAGGAGAAAAGACAAGACCAAGCCTTGCCAAGTCCTATTCAAAGCGTATACCTAGAACGTGTAAATGTATAACAGTTCCATAATATAATGTCATAATATCTGAAGTCAATAACGTAGGACAGCACCAGAGCCTGTGCTCCAGGACCATAACCATAAGCAGAACCAGTACCAGGACCAGCACCAGAACTAGAACTAGAACTGGAGCCAGAAATAAGACAAGTACCAGTCGGCGCTGGCCATCGGGGAGAAAAACTTTTATTGCAAAGTACAAACTGCGAATATTGTTCTTGTTCTTATGTACGTGAGTGTACTGGAGAGCCAAAATTAAGTTAGATGCAAGTGGCGGTTAAACGTTAAAAAGAGAGAGAGGAAGGGAGACAGCGACATTTCCTTCACCATTTCCCTATTTTGTCCATTTCCCCAGCTCCCATAGCCATAGCCCGACAACCCTTGTTCAAGTAAATGAGATGGAATTGACGTGATGGTCGAAATGACGGCTACATCTGCATCATTCCTATGACATTCAGTATCAGCCAAGTGTGGTTGGGATAACACACGCACGCTCTTTCTCCTAATCACTCAACTCAATACTGGCCGTAGTCCGTCTGCAAGGCAGAGGAGAATCATCCTTCACGTTCAGTTCAAAACCTCTCCTTACTAGGCCTATAAATTATATTTATCCTTATAGTATAAGCACACTGTAAAAACTAAAGAATCTTAAAACAGGAAAGGACGCATATAAAACACATCTAAACAGAAAAACTCGCAAACTTTCAAATTTTAAGTTTTTAAACGTTTCATAATTTCTTTTTCTAAATTTTGAAACATATTTTATCAATTTTGAAACTTCAAAATTTCAACACAAAATCGAAACTAATGTCAATACTAACAAAATTATTTACTATTTAATGCTTTTTGTTTAGCACAATTTTTCAATATTCCTTTGCGTTCGAATTCGAAAAGTTAGACAATTTGAATTAATTTTCCCAAATACAGATTCCTAGACCACCGTTTCTTTCAAATTAGTATTTAAAACAATGCTCAAGCGTTAGTCAAAGTGGCAGATATACAGCCTTGTATGTATGTATGTAGTTGCATTAAGCAAGGGTATATTTGTAACATGCAATCAAATGCTTATGTATGTTTTCTATTTTATGACATAATGAATTTCGGTAAGGTAAAGTTGCACAAGTACTTTCGTGAATTGTCTTGCGTGTCCAATAAGTGGACGGAGGTACCTACACATCTTGCGGATTGATGATCTCACGTTCGATTCTACGTCTACGTTCACGTTCACATCCGCATCCACTTCCATGTCACATGTGTACAGATATAACGATGGCGTACACGAAATAAGGTGTGTCTAGTAATTGAAGGAACAAAGTAGAGCGCTTCCAAAGAAAGCCTGGTTAGGAGATACCAAGTTTTGCACTACAACCTGGAAATAGGGAGTACTTATTCGGAACATGTAATATAAGGGAAAAGCAGGTAACTAAAGAGGTAGTATATAGCTATACATAGTTATATACCTATATATAATAGGTATGTAGGTAGGTCTCTACGTATTCATACAAATATGATCTCGTCCTTTTCATCAGTTCTGGTCCTGGTCTCGGTCTGATTCCTGATTCCGGTTCTAGTTCTGGATTTGAAGCGTGCACCAGCCTCATCCTCAATTTTAAAGGTTTTTTTTCTTGTGTGGATATGAGCACGACGACGCTAGGAGGACTGAGGGCAACGTCAGTATTATTGCTCTGGTTTAAATTGCAATGTGCTCAGCCTGACAATTCAGTTTTTTATGCAGAATGTGCAGTCTATAGAGTCACGCTGTCTATGAATGCTGCTTCGATGTGGCGTAAATCGTTTATAGGTTCCCAATGTCTGTCTGCAGAATTAAGGGGATATATGCACTTAGACATGTATATGTATTCATTTCATTTCGTTTGATTTCATTTCATCCCCATAACATAGATCATTCGTATTCTTACTGCGTACGATCAGCACAGGCATCAGACCCAGACCCAGGACCAGAATCAGCCTTACAGACGGAACTACACTTGTGTGTCTACAGACCTAGAAAAAAGCTCTCTCTCTCTCTCTCTCTCTCTCTCTCTCTCTCTCTCTCTCTTTCTCTCTCTATTCTCTAACTTTCTATCTGTGCATATAAATAATGTAATATACGTTGTACTGTGCTTTAGCTCATAGGCACTTGAAATTCAACGGCTATATCCATACCTTTCGCAATTTACAGAGCGCGCTGATCTCATCTAATACTAATAGACAGTACGTACACTGTAAAAACGGGTGAATTTAGAACCCCAAAATACTACATGGATTAAGTATAATTATGCACGCAGGTAAACGTGCATTTAAGAACCCAAAGTTTAATTAAAACTAGTCAAAAGTTCATTTAAAGCGCATCTTGTAGTCCAACATGCGTCTTTAATGCGTTTGTGGTGCATGTCAAATGTCTCAAAAGTGATGAAACGTTCCATGGTTAAAAAACGGAATTTTAAAGCATGTCAAAATTTTGAGAAGACGGATTTTTAAAGCGTGTTAAAATTTTCAAAAAACAAAATCTTAAAGTGTTTCAAAATTTT
The DNA here is from genome assembly GCA_036851915.1 of Ptenothrix huangshanensis. Taxonomy (NCBI): domain Eukaryota; kingdom Metazoa; phylum Arthropoda; class Collembola; order Symphypleona; family Dicyrtomidae; genus Ptenothrix; species Ptenothrix huangshanensis. The sequence goes on from JAAXYX010000376.1 coordinate 22,758, forward strand.
GAAAAACCGAAATTTTGAAACGCTTAAAAATACTGAAAAGGAAATCTCAAAATCCAAGATGTCTTTCTATGCATCTGTGAAGCACGTAAGATGCATCCTAACATAATTCGTAATTAAACTAACTATACGAAGGTTTCTTTCGCTTTATGTGCCTCTCTTTGTACTTTAAGATTCTTTAGTTTTTACAGTGTACTACGAATAAGACAGCTACGCAATTTCCCTCCGTTTCAACTTCCCACCGCATCCACTTCCACATCCTCAAGCAATGCTTGATTTTCCCTTTTTGTTTTTTTATCAACTTCCTCATACTTACAAAGGAAAAGAAAAAGGAACGTGTGCACCAAGACAAGGCCAAAACCAAAGCCAACTTTCCCTTCCTTTCCTTTTCCCATGTCTACCTGGACCTAAACGAAATTTATACAGATAATACTAATACTAATGCAATTTTCCCAGCTGTCGACAGATATACTCTATAGATAAAACTTATTAGATATTTTCTCTATAGCATCGTATAAATCTGGAGACTAGTTGGATAGGAATACGAGTGCACGCTGACAATCAGATGAAAAAGATGGGGAATCGGTCGCAATTGCAATCACAACGCAAAAGGATTAAATTGAATAAGAGCAAGTCAGGGACTTATTTCTTGAGGAGATTTATCTATAAATTGATTCCCTATATGAGATGAAAGCCAGGTAAAAGGTACCTTTATACACACATGGTGGATGAAATGAGGAAAGTGGGAGTTAAAAAAAGTAACGGTAGCAAAGCAAGTGTCTATCTTGGTAGTTAGGAAGGATAGAGGTATATCAACATTAACTATATACGTATATACATATATAGCATATATACATATATGCAGGTGAATGTGTACACACATGGAATATACACATATAA
>JAAXYX010000376.1:23670-41863 GCA_036851915.1 Ptenothrix huangshanensis
ATAGACATTATACAACGGGTACGGAAATACTTTGAGCAATCTAAGATGGATATTAATAATAATAACAGTCAAGTGAAGCCAAACCAAGTCAAGTCATAGAAGTAAGGATGCGAAGAGAAGAGGAAAACGAAAACGAATGCAAGTTTGTGTGTCGAAAGTAGAGAAAGAATAGAAATGGATGGAGATGGAGGATGGTGTCAGAGATTCATGGATGCTAGTGCTGATTCTGGGTCTATATACCTCCCAACTTGGTTTTCTGGTGGTGTTAGTATCTACAAACGAACCAACCAAATCGGCCTGTCGGTTTCGTTTCCTTTTCTCTTCCCCATTCTTCTTCAGAGAGGAGAGGAAACGAAGGAAACGCAAAAGTCAAAGTCTAAGCCGATGCCAATGCCAATGCCAATCGAAGGAAAGGTAAGACAGGACAAGGCGAGAGCCGTCGACTGCTGACTACCGGATGAGAGAAAAGCCATAGGAAAGGCTGGAGTAAAAGTATACACAGAGGAAGGCAAGTCAAGCGACCAATTCTTGATGAAATAAAGGACAGAGTGAAAACCTTTGAATGAGCCGCTTGGGAGCCGAAATCAATTATTCTATATAAAAGACGTTCCCCACTTGCCTCCCCAAAGCAAAGCAAAGTAAAGTAAAGCAAAAGCCACGCCAAGATTCTTCATTCGCTCCACTGGATAGAGACACTGAATTTCTATGTCATATTGTTGGGATGTGGATGTTGGTTGATGTTGATGTTGGTGCTGAAGCTGAAGCTGATGCTGATGGTGATGCTGATGTCGACGTTATACATACATAGATATACATTCGTAACGTAAACGGTATATATGTAGAGTAGTTAGGTATATAGAAATTCTTCTGTGGGCTAGACACAATGGAATGAATCACAAGCAAATGAAATGGCAAAGGGAAAGGAAGAGTGAAAGCGAAAGCGAAAACGAAAACGAAAACGACTGCGGTAGCAAAGGAAAAGGAAACGGAATGACAAGCCATTGTTCTGTGGGTTTGACATTAGATTGTCCATTGGCGCGGTTAATTTATGAGTTTACCATTCAGGCATTTAAGATACAACAGTTGACTTGGTGAATAATTGAAGTTAATTGAATTTTCCTAGTTTATTCGCCATTTGTATTTCCATATTTTATGAGCTAACGCATGCATGCTTGTACTTGGTTAATTATATGTAGAGTGGAACGATGTATTCTAAATTAAAGAGTGAATGTTGATGCCTAATTAAAGACTACACTGTAAAAACTAAAAGAAAATTAAGACAAGAAAGGGACCAAAAAATGGATAAAACATGGGTGCATTTAGAATGCATTAGTAAATTCAATTGGGATGCAATTAGGAAGCTTCACTTACGCATTAAACGCACGTCTTGGACTGCGAGATTTCCTGTTTCTAAAGTTTTGAAATCTTTCAAAATTTACCGCTTCAACAATTTTAAAACGCTTCAAAATTGCCTATTTTAACAATTTTCAAGCCTTACAGTTACTACTTCTAAAATTTTGAAATCCATCAAAGTTTCATATTTCAAACATTTTTATCCAAATTAAGTGCATCATAAATATATTCAAACCAAAAAAATTTGGTTTAGATTTTTAATTAAAGCTCATATTTATACTAACCACGAGTTGGCTTTTGGCGTTTTATATGAACCAGCTTTTACAGTGTATAAAATAAAGACAAGCTGTGAGAACCTTGTGAAATAGCTTTTGCTGTTGAGTTGATTTCCATTAGAAGAATATTTAGGAAATAAAATTTCTTGCACTAATATAATCGTTTGAAATGATCTGGTTGAATATATGTGTACTGTTATAATTCTGATTTTCTTTTCGTATTCGACTCCATTAAAAACAGAATATAGTAAAGGTTACTCGGGGTCAATTAGATGCACTTAACGCTCTCTGGACGTCTAAGGAAAATTCTAATTTTTTCGAGTGCTGCGCATTGACTTGACTTACAATTCGGAACAGAATTAGAATTGGAATTGGAATGACAGTTCTGCGGTTAGTTGCTCGCAGTGACTTGGTTCGGCTCACTTGACAATAAATTCATTCCTTCCACCGCCAATTCGGTTTACTTATGTGTCTTCGTTCTTGACAGTATTTTTCACTTCCGCAATAATAATACAATCATATAATGGTAGAATTGCTAAAAAGAGATGTGGATGCGTAGAGGGTGGATATACGAGGCAAGTCGTTCACATAGGAATGCTAGGAAATATACCACGAATTTTGTGCTTGTCTTGTGCAACGTTCTAAGAACTAACATGAATCTACTCTACGTACTTCGGTGGCGGTATCGATTCTCTTTTATTTCTACTTCCCTTTTCCCAGGCAATTTGATCTCTTTGAGGGAAAAAAGATCAGCAATGAGTGCTGTGCACGGGATGTGTGTATGATTCTTTATGAATTTCGACAAATCTGATTTTGTATGACAATTCTGAGTAATGTAATTACCTCCCTAAGTATAGGATCCTATGTATACAATGACAGGGCTTAGGTTGCTCCAACATTTAATTTACTATTTATGTACACTGTAAAAACTTAGCCATATTAAAATAAAAAAAGTGCAAGTAAAACGCCCAAAACCTTATTCATAGCTTAATTCTGAATATCAGTCAGGATGAATTTAAGTACATCTCATAAGCATTAAAAACACATCTTCGACAGCTAGATTTTCATTTTAACAATTTTTAACCGTTTCAATTTTCTCTTTTATCAATTTTTTAAGATTTCTAAATTTCAAGTTTTAAATTTTTGACAGTTTCTATTTTTTCTGTTTTAATCATTTTTAACCGTTTCACAATTTCTAATTTCAACAATTTTAAACATTTTTGAAATTTCTTGCTTAAATCGTAGAAATAAAGTTAATATTGACAATAATTTCAACAATTTGTTCCCCCACAGAATTTAGAATTTCTTATTTTAAAACTTTCCATTATACTTACACATATGTAATTATACTAAATACGAGTAGGTTATTGTCATTTTACATGTACCTACCAGATTTTACAGTGTACACCAGAGTGAGGTGCTTGATTGACAAGAAAAGTAGTTACACCAATATCATAGCTTACTGCAACTTGCACTTGTGGGATTTGATTGTTGTTCGATTCATAACTTGTCGATTGTGCCAACGTTTCAATAAATGTAGGTACATACTGTATTTTTTACATGAAGCTTGCACGGCTTAACAAACAAAAGAGTTTCTTAAAGATCAATAATAATCCGGGAAATTCGTTCTACATGCTGCTAATTTGTAGCACTTGTGCTTCTCTCTCCAAATATGAAAATAAATAAAAAAAAATTAGAACAATTTCTTAGTATTAATTCATTTAGTTTGATTTGGCTTCACTTGACCCATTTCATCTTTCAACATCTGACGACGCGAGCAAACTTTCGACCTATGCTGGAATAATACTTTGTGCACGAAACAGCTGATCATGGACTGTATTTCACGGAAAACACACGTGGCACTTTTCTTCCATTGCATTGTGTGAGCACTGAAATGGAGAAAGTTGCAAGTGGCTCATCAATTATTTAATGATAATGATAATGATCATGATCATGATCATGCTTATAGTTCAATGGAGCTCAGCTGTACTTTTCCGTTTTCCAAGTCGTAGCCATCTCATTCTAATGATAACAATTTTCTAGAAAAATCCCAGAGAACTTGCCTGTCTCGACTTTTCAGGGGAATTGTGGAAGAGGTTGCGTGAGGATGCAATATGATGTTACTGGGTCATTGTAGAATGGGTGTTTGTATCAGTTTCTGTTACGTGAACGGCACTTCAATATTTTAAGACCAACAAATAATTACAACTTTGAAGCTCATACATATTACATACACTGTAAAAACTTAAACCAAGAAACGTAGCATCTGCAATGCCAAAAACTACAAGTAATTAGGATAGTTATGAACGCAGTTAGGATTCATCTTGGGTGCATCACAAAAGAATTAAAAACGCATCTTGACCAATTTGTTTCCACCAATTGGTTTGTGACCAATTTCAAATCTGTACTTTCGATACGCTTTAAATAAACAATAAGAAACATAAGACGGATCCTAAATGAAAAATAAATGCATGTTTTCCACGTTTTTGATGTTCCAGTTCGTACAGTGTAGAACTGCCTCAAATTGTTTGAAATAGGGAATTCAAATGTACATACATAAATATATACATGGTGTTAATATATTGTTTTTGTTGTTGTGTGATTGCAGGTATAATAATGGGAACATTCATTGCGTGTTGGGTGCCCTTCTTCACGTGGTATCTGATTTCATCAGTGTGTACATCGTGTAAAGGACCCGACTGGCTCGTTCAGCTGATGTTCTGGATAGGATACTTCAACTCCACCTTGAATCCTGTCATCTATGCGTACTTTAATCGAGACTTCCGAGATGCTTTCAAAGAGACTATCCAATGTGTGTTCCTCTTCCCGCGGAAAAATAACACTCAGTCCTTCGTCTAAAAATACATCTACAACTCTACTCATTATTAACTGAGCTACAGCTTCAGCTCTTCCTACTCATATTTCTACAGACTCCACATACAGATATCATCTCATACAAAACGTTTATTTTCCTTTCCTCAAGTCAACACTCGTAAGTGCTTTCCTTCATTACTTTCAACATTTCGCTAATTACTAATTCTTCATTTAGTTTCCAATTATACTTCACACACACACAAGCTATCTCAAACTTGCTACTGTATAAAAGGCAGAAAGAGAAGAAGGGAGTATCATTTCATTTAATTGGCACTACCACTCCCCGAGTACTTGCCAAAGGCTCACTTTCACTCTAACTAACTACTCCATACGTGAACTTTTTGTGTCGTTTATTACCCAACGTACTCATACGTTTGCATCAAACACATAAACTTATTTCATGATTAACACGTAAAACTAATTTTACAATTATATTTTAAGCGTTAATTGTGGTCTTTCGAAATGCAAGATAAATAAGCAATAGTTTTTAAAACCGCATTTTTATAAGACATACCTATGCCACTTTTGTCTTACCATTTCACTCACACGATATTTTTGCAATAAAGGTAGCACTCGAAGGTTCTTAAAGTTGCATATCAAATTGATATAAAAAGCATGCGGAATTTTCACTTGCAGCCCAGTTTCAGTTGGACAGAGTAAATGGCGTGAATTTGTATGCATTTAGGTAGGTCATACTATGTTATGCGTCTTGGAAGCAAAAATTGCATTCTAATTTCTGTCAGTCTCGAACAACATCTCGTCAAAATTTAATGCCCTTCTTTGTCTTCTCTTCATTCATATTCACCAACCTTCAAAGTTATTTCGAAAAATAAAATTAATGTCAAAGCCAAAGATAGAAAAGGAAGAAGCCATGAAACGAAATTCAAAAATAACTAAAACAAAGAAAATAATTTCCATCAGTACTTCGTGTCTCAACTTGACTAATAAAAACTACACCGTAAAAACTAGTGCATCTACTAGCATCGCACCGTTTGCGATAATGTTCAAATTGCAATATGCAAAACATCAGAGTGGACGTGTAGCATAATATATTCAAGTATAAAAGAATGAAAGGTGCTTATGGTATGAAATAAAATGGCATCATCGGTCCAAAAAATATTCGCGGTTCCATAACATACTAGGTCGAACCACCACCATAAACAGACAAAGACAAGACGAAACGAGACAAGATAAAATAAGTTGAGGCTATACAATGCGGAGCAAAACCAACAAGGTCAAGCCAGACAATGGTAATATAAAACAATATGGATACAATGTATTGCACCTACGCACCTACCAGTAGTGAGAGTACAAAAATTTTATATTTGTATATGGGCAAGATATTGTGTGGGGAGTGGGGAGCAGCTTCAGTTTTAACACTGCAAAAGGTAAGCAATTTAAAACTGGAAAAAGTGTCCCTAAAAGGTAAAAAATGTGCTCGTAGTTTATATAATTATGATCACAGTGTGTATCTTAAGTGCATTATAAGCTCATTTAAAATGCATTAAATCTTGGGCGGGAGATTCGCTTTAGTTGCCCTTTAGATTTTTAGATACATTTTAGCCATTTTACTTCATCTCAATTTTTAGGTGAAATTGAGATGAATTATAATAATACTCGATCCTCTTTTTTGGTGCTTTAGGCGCACAGCTTTTACAGTGTACTTGTAGCTGCACTAGGATCAGAACCAGAACCAGGACCAGAACAGGGCCTCTCAACTTAAGAAGTAAAAAAAGTGAAATAAATGTTTCTTAAGTAACAACATTTTATTTGGCCATTATTTACACGAGAGACGAAAAGGAAACTCGAGTGAGTGGAGTAACTACTTGGAGTTGAGCATTTACAAAGTCTATCTTTTCGACTACATATTTTACAGTTTGCAGAAACTGTTCCCGTAGTCCGCTCTTATACAGTTGTCTGAAAGTTGTTCCTTCGTGTATGTATTTTTGTTTTAGTCGAGATGATACGGGAGGATGGGAGAGGATGTGATGCAGTGCGATGCAATGCCATGTCATGCCATGCCATACGATGCCATGCCATGCCATGCCATGGCATGGAAGACAGTGCAATGCATTGCGATTGCGATGAAAGGAGATGTGATGAGATGAGAGGAGATGATATTAAAGGCAACAGTTGCCAAGTGTTCCACAAAACTCACATAAATTCAAAGTCTGTCTTGGTATATCTGTATATGTATATAGTCATTGGAGGAGTCATATACTGTATAGAATAAGACTCGACCAGACCAGCTTTCTACTCCCTACCTTGTATTATAGGTGAGCATTTACCATTTGCTTTACTTTACTGTACTTCATTTCAAAGTTGAGTGTAGAAAGTTGAATGTAGCCCAAAGCCCAGTCCAGGACGAAGTACAGTAGGAGGACGTGCATACTTGCACAGTACTATAAAATATAATGACTGCATACACGAAACGATGGAACAACTCCCATTATTATCTCTTAAGCTTTTTCTGCGTACATTTACTCCTCTCTCTCCCTCTCTATCTCGCTCTTTCTCCCATATCTTGTTGAATTCTTGGAAGATTTGGATTGCTCCTCGGATACACCTATGTATGTATTCTTCCCAGCCATATAACTATAAAATTGTATAACACAGGATTGAATTGTTAGCCTCTACTGAGTTTCTTTTTCTCCTTCGCCTCTGGTTCCGAAATAGATGTAATTTTTTCCCCTTTCAACAAATGAAAGCTGTGGAAGTGGAGAACAATGATGCTCTCTAAAGGGACAAGTTTTCTTTTTCTTTTCTCAATTTTCTTCATATCTGTATCCGTTGAATCTGTCTCTGATTCTGATGCTGGTTCTGGTTTTCCTTCTTCTGTACTTCTGCCTCTTGCTTTTTCACACTGGGTCTCTGTCACTGTCGACTTTCGGTCTCAACTTAAATTCATTTCCTTGAATTATATCACATTCTTCCTTATAATGCTAGGTATGTAGGTACTTCTCATGTCCTCCAAGTCTTCCGATGTCCGACCTAAATAAAACGATACCGCCAAACTAGTAAAAAAGCATGAAGGGTTCAATCCCTTCTACAAATATTTGTAGGAAAACATTAAGTTTATAAAAGTGTAAGCTACACATGTAAAATGCGATTTAAAGTTGGAAAACAAATGCAAGATTAGCGGTCTTGGCTCAGACGATGCAAAGAACAGGTAATTATACTTACATAATATGTATGTAAGTTGCATGTGGAACTGTTTTTTGCCTGGGTATATTGGCTAACGTAAGACACCTATTTGCACTATAAAAAGTAGATAATCTTACAACATGAAATAGAGCAACTAAAAAGTCAAAACCCTATTCCTTTTACCACAATTAGTGCAGTTAGTATGCATCTAGTGTCTAGCAAATACAGTAAAACGCATATTGATCTGCGAGATCTTCTATTTTAACAATTTAGAAACATTTCAAAATGCATTATTTTGATCATTTTTACGCGTTGCAAAATTTCCTACTTTAACATGTGATTCAATTTTCAAAACCAGTAAGTGTATTGCAAACACATTGAAAACGAATCGAATACTGCAATATTTGGTTTAGATGCATTTTGTTATGAGTACACATAGGCTATTGAAGTTTTAGATGCGTTAGTTTTTACAGTCTGCCCAGCTATGAGAACATGTGTACTAAAAGGTATAGCGGTAATGGTTCTAATTAATTGATGTCTCATAGAAACAGCCAGGACAAGTTTTGCAGGAGGCTAAAAGCTAGTACTTTAAAACGTAGAGTTTATGTTTTTTGTATCTAGGCGCTTTGCTATATCTTATAATACGATCAAACGATCATGACATTAGTACATACCAAAATGGAGAAATTTCTGGCCTCAAATTCCAATATATGTACATACCTATGATACAGAAAAGGACAAAAAATATCAATTACAAAGCGTCTACTTAACGCTTTAACTGCCTCTCCAAAGATACTATTTTTGCAGTAGGAAATATAGATAGGACTTTTGCAAGAATCTATACAGTAACTATCTGTGAAAAGATGCGATAGTCGAAAGTAGTAAGTGCACTAAATGCTATGGAATCCGAAAGGGACATTTGGTCCAAGTTCCTACAAGGCATAAACAAATAACGATATCATGTTCTGATGACGACTATTAAATCCAGAAGCCTCAGTAACAATAGCGAAAAGTGGGAAAAGGGAGTAGGTAGTAGCATGTATCCAATCGTAAGTGCTTCGCCTCAGGAAATTGAAAAGTGCTGGTGTTAAAGTGTTGGCGTTGGCATTGGCGCTTGGTTCAATTGGATTAGTCGCTTGCACTTTTTGTGATATTTGTAAAAAAAGGAAGACTGTCACGATTAGAAAATATTATAGCACATAAATTGCGAAAAACAGTAAACAGTGGGACAGTAATTGTTCGTTGGATGGTGATGGTACAAAACAACCATACCATTACTAACGCTATTACTGTTACTATTACCATTGAGGCAAAAATAAAAATGGGAATACAAATTCCAATACAAATTCACGATCCGATGAAAATTCCTTTCCATAGCCAAAGCTTAAGCCGATACCAAACCAAGAACTAGACCAGGACTATCTACATCGTAGAAACCAAACAATCTTAAAACAGGAATAAGTACATGTAAAAAGACCTAATCGTATTTAATATTATTAAGCATTTGAAACGCGTCACAAAAACATTAAAAACGCACCTCGGACTGCAAGATTTTCTATTTTAATAGTTTCAAAAATTTTCGAAATTTCTTAATTTAGCAAATTAAAGCGCTTCAAAATTTCATTTTTCCAAAATTTTGTAACGTTTCAAAATTTCCTACTTCAAAAATTTCGAAACAGTAAATGCTTCAGAGACGTATTAAAACGCATCTTGGAACACTTAGCGTTTTAGATACACCAGTTTTTACAGTGTTCATAAGTAATCTATCCATCGATATAGATACATAATTGTAATGCTAATGCTAATGCTTGTCGTAGGAATAAATTGGAAGCGTAAAATATATTTATTGACAGTAGCTAACTATAGGAACTTTGGAGAATTGAGAATACTATACACATACATATCTGCCAACTATAATAGTTGGTGTAGATGGAGAATTGGGAGTTGGAAGCAATGAGACATAATTTTGTTTTTTCTACTTTGAGTTATCCTGCATGAGTTGACAATCACGGTAATCTTGTCGTGGGACTGTCACAGGAGATTCTATGGATATATAATTATGGATTGTAGATGGCTATACTATGTAAGTATATAATAGCACAAGCGCCTATTCAATATTACTGTCTAGTCGCGAGTCTGGAGCCTCCACTGATACACTGTCCTTTCCTAAAGAAGCCAATAATAAGTTTTGTGTCTACGTCTGTGTCTAAGTCTGCACCATGGTATTTGTAAGTAGTATGTATATTTACTTTGTGCTTATGAAGAGTGAGAGATGGGAGACATGAGAATGATTTTACGGATCTGATCAACATGATCAGATCATGCTGCCAAGTTACCATTGCCATCTCCATTGAGCTTATCGTCGAAAGATGACAGCTACAAGTTATAACTACAGTTGCTTTACCCCGGCTTTAAACATCCCACTTTCATTTTTCATCCATATTTCTATATGATCCTCTATGAAAGCGAACATAACATCATAACTCGTCCATAATAACTACCTACATATTCCTCCTTTACCCAAATATTCGAGCATTAAAATACAAATTTCCAAGAGTACAACCACAAATACAAACACAAGGTCTACCTCCACACAAATCCTAGGCTTTAGATTCAGGACCATGTCATGATCTGAATTCGGAAATAAACTTTCGAGGTTTTCCTCAATACGTGATTACCACGCCTCCTATCCTGTCTCAGGATAAGCTGGATAAATTCTTTTGAAAATTCTCGGAATTATCTGTAAATCTTTCAAGACTATGAAGGAAGACTGTGTCATATTAATAAGGAATATCATTTTAGTATAAAATCGCGTCTTTTACGATTCCGTGTTTACTACTTTTTATTCCAACGGGAAAAAAATCATTCAGTAAACACGGGAAACATGTACCTACGCAATAGAGTTCAAATTTTACACTTAGCTACTACGATGGATTGTATTTACCCCGAACTACAACACTGCAAACATCTCAGTGCAAAACGCGCAATTTCAATGTTCTACCGTGTCTAGTAACAATTACTGTAATTACAGTATGCAAGCCTAAAGTACAAACAGTCTCATGCATGTATGCTTGCTACATTCGATATTAATGGATAAAGACAGAAATAGTGCAAGTGTGAAAAGTTTGTAGCTTTAATCAGAAAGTGTGAGAATGAGAAAAATGTGGGAGACATTATTAGACTGCAATTACAAATATTACTATTACTTTGATTACTCTGTAAAAACTGGTGCAACTTAAATGTCAGAAACCTACTCACAACCTACCAATAAATAAATAGTAAATTTAAAACCTTTATAATATTTCATAAAAAAGTATTTAAAGGTCTAAAGCTAACTTTTAAAACAAGAAATTTTGAAACATTTAAAAGTGGTCGAAACGGGAGACAATTTTGGTAAAATGAATATCTCAAACACCCGTTAGTCATTTTAGGATTTTTTATAGTTTTCAGCGTTCTTTGTCGTTTTCATCTAGCCAGAGTTGGATAATAACTAGTGAGTTGACTTCATTGAGGTGAAATAGGAAAGCTTTAGTAAAGCGAACTGTAATTATTGTGTTTAAGTGCATTGGAAGTCGGATTCGCAATTCACTTTTGATTTGAACCTATGATGCATAGGGTTTCATTTTCATTTATGCACATATGTATGCAATGCAACGGCATTGTGATAGGAATATCTGCGTAGGAAAGTTAGCAGTTTATTCTGTGTCATTAGTTGCTCTTTGCTCCACACTTTTGCTTTCTTATTCCACCTTGCTGCAGTTGTGAGAGTAGGCGGAGTGGAAGTTAGTTGTTCATAACTACGATGATGCGAGTGAGAAAGTTACAGTCAAAGTTTATAGTTGGACTTGGTTTGAAATCCCAGTGCAAAGTAAAGCAGAGTACATTTTATGTTGAGACATCAAATACGGACAGATCTACATTAACGTCAATGATGACAAAATCATCAAAAGTACCTACACATCGGCGTATGTGCTAGAAATATAAAGCTGGAGGTGGATGTGGATGTGGATGTGGATGTGGATGTGGATGCGAATGTGGTTGTGCGTGCTTGAGAATCAAGGTCTTCCTCAGGATGACGTACGTACATATGTATTAGTATCATACTATAAGGTACTTTCGTAGATATTATATTCCATGTGTCTGTATATGTATGTATAGATACATTCATAGCCTGTGTGCCACTGCAAGATTTAGATTTCTTCATTTTTATTTTTATTTTTTACCTCCATCTCTTCTCCTCTCCTCTTCATGCGCCTTTCATTTTTCGAGTTCGACTAAAAAGAAACAGGAAGATAAACGGATGCGGCAAGCGATAAAGATATAGAACCATCTCGAAATAGTAAAACATTGGAGTACGAGAACAGTACGGGATTCAGTAAAGAGTAGTCCTCATGTTCTCAAGTGGCACGCGTGTCTATCTGTGGATACACAGACAGACTAAGGAGAGCAATAAAACATGAGAATCTCAAAAGAAATGGAGAAAGATTGCAATGAATTTCCGGACATTGGATTTCATGCGGATTGCCGACGCGGACAGATAGATAGGCTGCTATATGTATTTTTACACTTAAGAATTTTTGGACATCACACTTCAACAACTAGATATGTACACAGTCTTGGAACTTGGAAGGTGGATGGCAAGTTAAATAGAACGCTCGCCAAAATTAATCCTGTTTTGTTGATCGTATACTAATAGAAGTGGGAGCTAAACTACAGGGATCTATGTGGCGAAATGTCTTCAATTTTAGTAACCTACTCAAGACGTATTATATAAGCTGGAAGGTAAAAATTATATTGGTAATTTTGTCGTTTAAAGTGTAAATATTTTTCACAGATTATAAAATGCTGTAAAGAGGATTTTTGGATTTCAAAGACGGTAAAAATGCTTTATTACTGTTTTTTAAAATGAACAAACGATACTTTATATCGGTTTTTGAAAATGTGCAAATGATGCTTGGTGCCGTTTTTCAAAATGCGCAAAAAATGTACTAACTAATATGAATTTTGCCGTTTTCCAAATCATACAAATACAACTTCTTTTCCACTAATCTTTTACATTGATAAAAATTCTTAAATATATATTTTTGCATTTTAGAAACTACAAATGGCTCTATTGGCAAGCTCCAAAATATCTACTCCAAGTAATAATCTTTACTCTCAAAAATATATCGTTGCAAATAAAATCTTTAAGGGGGTATTAAAAAAACGTTGAAATCTTTAGTATCAAAGTTTTATACTTATCTATACTACGTCTTTGGCAGCAATGCTTGCATTCTTTTACTGCCGCATCACACTGTTAAGGGTGTACTCACATCTACTCTCCTCCCTCACTAATCTACCTCGTCCTATTCGGAAAAATACCTATGATAGGTACATAGGTACGTCAATACATAATACAAAAACCCAGGTACGTATGTTGCTATGTGCATGCCAAAACTAAAAGTTGTTGGAACACATACAGACATATGTAAATAGTTACATTGGAGTTGGATAGGATCGGTGTTGAAGTTGTAGCAGACCAGGCAGGTAGGTACATTACTTGAAGGTGGAGTCAAAGTTGGAAGACTTTTGAAGTTTGAGCCCTCTTCTAACTTCTTACTCACTCCAACCCTGACTAATCGGAAGACCCAGACCAAGACCAAGACCAAGACCAAGATCAGCCCAGATTGATTAACAAAGAGTTGTCTTGTCTTGCTTTGCCTTGGATACTGGTTTGAACCAAACAACCACTATCAGTACCTATATGTAGCGATATCCCTATATGCAGGTACACATCTCCGCTTGAGAATTTATCATAGGTACATTTTCCTCATCTATGTAAATTTATAGAGTAGCGACCAAACGAAATTCAAAACCAACTAACCACAAACCAATCAAAGACCAAAGATCAATCTCAAACCCAACCCAAAGCCAAATGAAAAAGCACTTTCTAGCGTAATTTTAAGTGTATAAGAAAGAAAAAGTTGGGTTGTACTTAATGATGGAGTATCTACCTGGGTTTTAATGTGTATCTTCCACTTTGATAGTTACATATAGTAATGGAAATGTTATAGCAGGAGAGAAGGAAGGTGTGAATTGAAATTTTGATAATCTCTGATAAAGCTTTTATCCTTTGTGCATAGTACACAGTCGTAGCAAAGTTCTAGTAACTATAAAAACTATAGTTTCCGATGCGATGGCATTTGCTATTTTACTTCAACGCTATGGATCGGGAAGTAGCAAAGTAGAAAGTTTCGACACCATTATTTTATCATGACTCCATAGTTTAAGCTTAATTATGCTGTCAGACGAAGGTGCAGCGTAGAGTTTGCAAAGCATAGCAACGTTTGCACACTTTTCCAACAGCTACACTGAAGAAAGTGATCATCTGATTTTAATCTTTTAGACATACAAGGGGAGAAACCGCTGAGTAAGGGTCAAAGGATTAAAATATCTGTAAGATGGTATTTCAGAGAGTGTACATTCACTCTCAAAGTAATATCAATATCAATAACCTTGTTCTTGCAATCTTGCATCATATCATCATGTCGTATCACAGGCATGGCTGTCGAACATCTCATAATCATTTCAAACTCCGTACTTGTTCGCACCCGCTACTTTGAACTACTTTCATGTTCGTATGGTTCGGTTTGGTTAGAATTGGATTGGACTGGATTGAATTGGATTAGTTTGGATGAGTTTGATGCAGTCATAGCCAATCCCAATCACCAGTCAGCAATATATCCATCAATGAGCTGCCAATGATGTTGATCGAAGATGTTCAGGTTGAGTGATAACGGTAAAGATTGGTTTTCGTATTGGTATTGGTTTTGGCTTTGACTTCGGTTAAGAAAACTTAGACCAAGCAGTCCTCAATCTTGAACGTAACTGCTGCAGCGTGGGTGTGGTATCATAATTATAAGGTCCTGTAGTAGGTTCTCCACTACGTATTCAGGCTTTCAAATCAGCTTAGGGAGGTATTTATGTAGCAAAAGTTTCTACCCGCATTTCTCATTTTCCTCGCCTAACAACCAACAATAAGGATTTTGAGGATGAGAATATTACACCAAGAATTCGATTAACCTATTGATACTGATACTGTTCCATTCCACATACAGAACCAGAAAAATTAGGTGACTACAGTGTAAAAACTGGGATATCTAAAAGCCAAAAACCTAGTAAGGGGATTCAAGACGTACAAACTGTTGCAAGGTAGAGAGAACACTAGCTAATTTTGATGTCAAAAAGTGTATATATTTTATTTACCCTGTTTCAAAATGTGAAAATAATGAGTGCTTTCCCTTTGAAAATTTGCAAGTAATAACTTTTTAAAGGATTTTGATGCCTACTAATGCAACCTGTGTTCATAATAATTACTTATACTGAATAGGAGTATTATCGCGTTTCACATCCATTTTTGCCTGTTTTGAGATTGTCTACATTTTACAGTGTATGTATAAGATGTGCCAGACAGGGCTGGAAAGGGTATGTAACCGTTTATTTTAAACGGACACGGCATAATCCCAAGTCTCATAGACTTGTATTTGTACATGACTCGTTCTTGGGGACGTATGTAAGTAAGCCCATTGCACTGTACTAAGGCACCTTACTAAGGCCAAATTCATTAGTACCGCTGTGTGACTGTGTCTTTTCCTTTCAGTCTGTTCTGTACATACCTACATGCATAGGTACTGAACTCACTCGCTCTACTGTACCAGAATGTAATGCGAAGACAAGACGGAGACGCAATGCTAAGATGATAATGTCAATAACAAACAGAAACAGTGAACGTGAGTTAAAGTACCGCACTTTGGTCTCCATTACACTAAATTAGTCGAAGGCGGTTCGTGGTTCATTTCTCCCTCACGTCGAGCTTCCTATTTCAGGAAATACCGGGAACAGTGTTTCTACAACAACTGCACTGCGAGGAGCATCTTAGTCCCTGGTTCTTCTATAATAATAATTATTACATAAAGGGATTCTTGATTGAATTCGAGATTCTCTGGAAAATCCTTATTATTAGTCATAGGTACATATCTAATTATGACAGACAGGTTGGAGTTGGGAATTACATATAAGAAGACGATACTGGGATTATATAGCAATAAAGTAGGACTAAATAAAGAGACATGGTGGTTTATATTAAGATACATAATATACATAATAATAATATACTAGTCTTTAAAAAGTTTTGGGATTGTCTATTGTTTGTCTTTCAACGACGGGATTTATTCTCGTGGACTCGACTCGTCGAGGTTTAATTATAGAATGTATTGTATGTACATATACGATTCGGCGATCATGTACCTACTACCTACTATAGCTTCGGCTATCAAAACTGTACAGCGAAAGTTTTCTATTCTAATAATCAACAAAAACAAAAACAGCAGCAACAACAACGTCATAATCCAACCCACCTACACAAAATTACCGCCGTAATTACATAAACAGTATTCGTTTTAGCTTGTGGTTGGTTGCGTTTTGAAATTAGCTTTGATTTTGAATATGTATTGTTTCTGGCTTTTAGACGGATTCTGTAATTAAGAGGTTTGATGAGCGGAGGACATTCTGAAATCCATCTTGGGATTTTGGTTCTGGTTCTGCTTCTGATTCTCGGCTTCTGCTTATGACTGCTTTGCCTTATGTTGTGTTGGGTTGTAGTTGTAGCAGATCCAGGAAGGTTTTGCAAAGCAAAGACTGGAGGAAGCCGAAGTTGAAAGAGAAAAGCAAACCCCACGAGTTAATCAGATCATCATCATCATCGTCATACAGTACAGTAGCGATATTCTACTCACCGTACTAATGCACTAATGTCTTGTAATGTAGAGTTTGTATCCGGTGGTGGTGGTAGTGGTGGTGGTGGCCACAGCGCTGCTACAGTGATTGTAAAGGAACTTGAGGAGCACTCCGGTAACTGCATATAACCGTAACCATAACCGTACCTGTAAGCACTGTGTATGTATATAGTCGAAGCACCATATACAAAGTACCTACCTATATTACAATTTTGTGCTGGTTTTAGTTTTGGCTATGGTTCTGCACACACTGCCTTAGTTCTATTATTTAAATAGTTCTTTACAGATAAGATAATGAAGGAAAATTGCCCCGTAATGATAATGGTTCCAATTACTTTCTGTTATCTTTACATCAATAGAGGCATATGCGCATAGACAACAAGACTCCTTTTCCTTTCCATATTCTCACCGAAGTGAGTTAAGGATTTCATTTCAAAGTCTAGGCAGTTCTCTAAACACTTTCATGCACCAGACCCAGGTATTTTACCTATTTCTGAGGTTAATGTGTGCCTTGGTAAGTTAGTTGTACGTTCTGAATCCGGAGCCTGTTTCTTGGTTATGGCATGGTGTGGTTGTGCCT
Source organism: Ptenothrix huangshanensis (assembly GCA_036851915.1). Lineage (NCBI taxonomy): Eukaryota > Metazoa > Arthropoda > Collembola > Symphypleona > Dicyrtomidae > Ptenothrix > Ptenothrix huangshanensis. The sequence goes on from JAAXYX010000376.1 coordinate 40,671, forward strand.
GAAGTTTTAGCTGTGACCGAGAATATTGCAATTGCTACTGCAATGTTGATATAATTACCTGGCGATATTATAGTGGGAACGGGTTTGTTTACCTAATGGTTAATGCTGATGATTTTAATGGCGTTGGCGTTTAATGCTCTGTAGGCATTTCCTCACCCCGTTCTTTAGAATTTTGTAAACAATCTTGTAAATTCGGTTTCGGTTGGATCCTGGCTCCTGCTGGTATTTTTATTCGAGGTATGAAGTGCTAGTGCGTTGCAGGGCATTTCCAACTCATACTATTGCTTATAGGAAAGCAATGCACATACATAATTATAGGTATGCAATTCTTAAGTAGTGGAATAATGGAAATTATTTTACCTAATATAGCACAGATAATAATGTCTGTGTGGAAGAAATGCGATAGCAATCACACTCGTCATTATCATTGCCATCATGATCTCGATTATGATTGTGATTCGATCACATTTTTGTTGAATAGATGGCTATCGATTTTTAGTCGAATATACAGCACACTGTAAAAATTAGTGTGTTTAGAGTGCTAGAAACCTACTCGTATATACTTAGCTGAGCTTTCAAAGCTGTAACGTCACGTTTCAAACTTTTCTAAAGCGCCTTCCAAAATGCACTTTTATGCGTTTACAATAATTCAAAATTTTTAAAATGCAAAATTTTGAAGCGCTTCAAAATTGTTGAAATAATAAACTTTGAAACGATTCAAAATTTCACAAATAGGAAATTTCAAAACGTTTCAAAGTAGTTAAAATATTAAATTCCGAAATGCTTTGATACTGTTAGAATGAGAAATCTAGCAGTATACAAAATACGTTTTAATGCATTTGTGATGAATTTGAGATGCATTCATAATTATGGCGTTTTAGATGCATTCTTTCCTGTTTTGAAATTGTTTAATTTTTCCAGTTATTTTAAGTGCTCCAAAAACTCCATACCTCGAGCTTTAATTAATTGTACTCCCAAATCTAAAGCCAGAGCAGCAATCAAAGTCAACATCTGGACTAAAAGGTGAACAAAAGATTCATGTGGGGGCATGTTGACTGGTATAATTATTGATTGGTTCTATTCAAATTACAAGTATTTCATTCTCAAATCGCAAGATCTGACAGTGTCATGCCATGGAAATCAAATTTTGGATTGGCACTTCTAACCTCAATTACACTCTATTATGTCCAGTG
>JAAXYX010000377.1:0-41733 GCA_036851915.1 Ptenothrix huangshanensis
TAGGTTAATTAAGATCACCCGACACATCTTCTTCCCAGGAAAGCTTCTGTATCTTCTAAGTTTGTAATCGCAGAAGATTCTCAAGTTTTACGAGTTCCAGGCAGAAGGACATTTTACGTGGCTTTTAATAGAATGTACCTACGTGGTAGCATGTACGGAGCTTTGTATATATTTAATGTGTATGTTCATAGAATTCCCATGTGAAACATTTTGAATGAATTTACACTTTAGAGTAAGGCTCACATGTAGGTCCCTATGTATTTCTTGGTTTAACAGCGTAGCCTACAGGACTGACTTGGTTGTTGGTCTTTGGTGATGCTTTGTAAATTTCTGTATGGAGTTTAGGAGTGAAAGTGAAGTGGAAGTGGAAGTGGAAGTAGGAGTTCAAAGGAGAATCGAGCGTATACGATGTAACTGAGCAAGAGCAAATTGTTCTGGTACTAAGGAAGTAACTTGAAGCGACTGGAATGTCGAATTTACATTGAGATTCACTGCGCTCTTGATCCTGTTTTCTTCCAAGGAAATATTGCCATTCGTGTTAAACGTTGAGTTATTTTTTGTCAGGATCCTTCATGTGCATATTTACACAGATAGCTACTCCCGACAAGGGTTTTTGTCTTCCTTCTTCTCGTTGTTCCTGCTCTCGCTCTCATCTGTCAAGGAATAATAATAAGATCGTGGATAAAGTCCCAGGATAAAGTAAATGAGCAAGATAATTTGTGTATTTGCTCCCTTATTTACAATGTTGACATGTGTTGTACATTCGCAGGGCTCTGACTTTGCATACTTGAACAACCTTCACACGGAATTTGAAACGCACTCATGTTTCGTCAAAGGAGAAGATCGAAGGAAATGGGAGATTGAGTTTGGGATCGTTCACTATGCCGGCACGGTTACATATAACACGGAGGGATTTGTTGACAAGAACCGTGATGTTCAGCAAGACTTGTTTTTTCATTTCCTCTCCAATTCTTCAAATGAGTTGGTTCAGCAGTTAACAAAGTATCAGGATCTGTTGGGCTGTACTTTGGCGCGTGTGTCTGGAACGACTGGAAGCAGTGGAAGTAGTGGTGGAGGTGGAATTGGGGCTTGTGGAATACCTACGTCAGTCTCCATGGGAACCTCAAGTGGTGGGGGTGGCACTGGCTTTGGGTCGTTAAGTAATCCTACTACGAGTAATAGTGGTCCTGGCTCAGCTCCCGCTTCAGCTGTATCTCATGCCCTCGCATCTTCCGGCTCCTCCGCTGTACCCGGAGCAGGGACGGTGTCCAGAAATACTTCAAAGGGAAAGCCAACAGTTGGTGATGCTTTCCGGCAACAACTCCAAGCACTTGTCGACGTACTTCAAGCCACCACTCCATGGTATTCTCACGTTGATTCTTATTCTAATTCTAATTCTATGCACACAGTCTAGACAACCGACCACACTTAAGTACATGCTCTTGTTTCTTTTGTAACTTTTTTGTTTTCCTTCCATTGCCATTGCGATTGGTGTTGATGTTGATGTTGCTTTTGAATGTCAACGTCAACGTCAGTCAGGAAGGAAAGAAAGAATAAAGAGCCTCTTTCATACTCTCTGTGTTGGGCAACATTCTTGACATTTTTCTCCTTCTTTGTTGTTCCTTTCCTTTGAGTGTAGGTATGTCCGCTGTATTAAGCCCAATATGCATAAACTGGCTGCAAAATATGACGACGTTCTGGTGCTCGATCAACTCAAGTACCTTGGCATGTTGGAAATTATTCGGATTCGGCGGGAGGGCTACCCCATCCATTTTCCTGCTGAGGATTTTGTACGACGATATAAAATCTTGGGAAAGTATCGTACTTTTAAACCAGCGAAGGAAGTTGCCAAGTAATTAAACATTGTATAAGTGCTCCTGCTCTTTTATTTGGTCTTAAAATATTCTATAGCACCTACCAACTCACATAATTCATGGGCTTTTCAGAGAAATCTTGGCGAGTCAAAATGTGAAGGAAACTGAATGGCAAATTGGTAAAACAAAGATCTTCTTACGATTGACAATGTACGAACCATTGGAAGAGAAACGATGTGCCATTGTCAACAAAATGGCAATTCGAATCCAAAGACAATGGCGGGGCTTCGCAATTCGAAAAGGTAAGTAAAACTTTTGTAACTCTTACCTACTTAAGTGGGATCAATAATAAATGTATAATAGAACGAGGGCATTGTTCCAATTTAAGAATCGAATCTAAAACTAAATTTCCCATTCACATTAGCACTTGCGTCATCAACGCTTCCAAGAAAATCCTGAGATGCATGTATGTAGACACTAATGCATGGACTTCTTGTATTCATTTTCTATTCTGTTCTTTTTTTCAGAATATCTGAAACGACGACGAGCTGTAGGAATAATTCAACAAGCTTACCGTGCATGGCGACTTAGATTGGATTTCTTAAAGAAACGAAGAGCTTCCATTGTGATTCAGTCGCATTTGAGAGGAATGTTTGCACGCGAAGTCGCTCAAGCATTGCGTGAGATGCGTAGAGTGGAGGAAGAAATACGACGACGAGAGAAAGTTGAGGAAGAGAGACGAAAGTCACTTTTACTCGCTCAAGAAACGGCAAGTGGAAGCTCTGCAGATGAAATGGAGATTGAGAAGGCTTGTGGGTGAGTTGAGTGTATTGCATTGAATCTCGCTTCCCTTCCCTCCTCCTTTTTTATCCTCAGCTTTCCTTTAGATTTAAAAAACGTCTTTCGAACAGAACCATGCCAGCTCTACATTCAGAGGACAAAACAGTTCACGTTGAAACACATGGAGAAAAGAAATGGGCACGTCTTACATCTCATAAGATATAATGGGAATAGGAATAGTAAAAACTAAAAGACTGTATTGAGTAATTACCTGTCTATTTCATACGTATATTTCTATTCTGAATCACCGTACCATGTTTGAGTTAACACAGATTTTCTTTCTCAAGTATGACATATGTAGCTGTATAGAAATAGAAATAGAAAATCAACGTACAGTGCGATAGGGCACGAAAAGTTTCGCAATATACTTGGTCTTCGACTCTTTCCTTTCTCTATACACTCGATACGTCCTATTCCTACGGCTGTTTACAAATAGTTCCAGCCCTGTTTCAGGCTGAGAAGAGAGAAAAGGAAAAATTACCCAGTGTTTATTGCTGTGCTTTCTACGTGCTAGAAATATTGTGCGTTTGTGTTGTGAGAATGAATGGACTCGGTGGAGAAAAATGATAGCATCAGCAAAGACACACGATCACACGATGAAAGGGCAAAATGATATTTCTCGTGGAAATGTATATGGATGATTGCGTAGTGTAGGAAGCAGAAAGAGATAAAGAAATAGCTGAGTGGGATATAAATATGTTAGAGCATTTTTCGGCTGTGGTGTGAGTTGCGGATTAGGAAGGATGGTGTGGGGCAGACTAGACCACTACTCCACAACATACAGTAGGAGAGTAGCGTAATATTGTGAAGTAATACATTTTTGATTTTGATTTATGATACAGCGCTGCAAAGGATGAATTGAACAAATTGGCGGAGGAACTGAATCAAATTAATTTCACTGGACTGGGGAGTTCAGCGGCTGGTCAAACGGTTACGGGCGGAAGTGATGAGAAGTCAGGGTCGGGTAATTTAGACAATCTTTTTGTTTTTCTCACCGAAGTTCATGCTTCACGCTTGAGTCAAGTTATCGACGATCAACCTTCATCAGGCCAGACAACAGAGAAGATTAACCAGCAGAAGCAAAAACAACCGCAACAACAACAACAGCAGCAGCAAAAACAACCAGAACAGCAACCACTTCAGCAACACCTTCCGAATCGTAATCGGGAGGAAGTTATGCAAGAAATTGGAGATCAGATGGATGCTCTTGTTTCTAACTTGGAAGATGAGGTACCAATAGCAGTTGTTTTAATTGGTCTATTTTATCGAATCCGATGTAAAAGTTTCTATAAAAATGTATTGTTTTTCTTCGATCGAGCAGCTGGAATCGCAAAGCCTTGGAGAAGAAAGCTGTATGAATCCCGGCTCCTCGGTGTTTTCCATTGACGAAGAAGAGGATGATACGAAACCCAAGTCTGAGGACAGTTCATCTGTTTTCACAACGACCAGCTCCAGTACCGCACAATATCCTCCTCCATCTCCTCCAGCCCTGCCACCACCGGACATCCCGCTGCCGCCACTCCCCCCACCTGCAATGCCTAATGGCTCATGCAATGCTACAAGCAACGGTAATCCCAACGCCAATGGCTCTGGTCAACTCCATGGCGTTTCGGTTGTGAAAACGCATCCGAAACCATCTTTACCGGAACCCACAGTTCCACCCCCACCCCCTCCAACTAGCGGGGGATCCTTCCCAGCAAAGTCCATGAAAAACTTTAAGCGACAACAAAGTAAGGAGGATGAGCCCATTTATGAATCAATTACCCCGAGAATGTTTGAGCAGTCCACTTTGAATTCGAACGAGCTGAACAACGGCGGAGGGGGTACTATTTGTAAGAATAAAAATCAAATGGGAAATGGTCACAGTTCCAGTCCGTCAAATTCAAATCCTAGTCACACTGCTACCATGATCTCAAGCAAACCTGTTCTTGGATCGAATGGAAATGGGGGTGGAAGACGTCCGTCGATTCCAGAGCAGCAACAGTTACCACATTGTCCACCTCCCCCACCACCCCCATCTCAACCCCCACCCTCAACTTTGCCCTTACAGCAAATCCCAGCTCCTCCGTCTACGGTAGTAAATCCCACTATCTCGAAATTAAATGGGAATGGTGCACATCCTGCGACGAATACTAATGATAGAACGGGTCGAGTGGTTCATGTGAATGGGAGACAACCTTTGGTCTCTGCAACTACTGCACTCAATCATCAAAATTCACCCAAGACATCGCCCAAACTCAGTCGGCCATCCTCTCGTTGCTCCAATGTTTCCAATGTAAGTGAATATCTGTTTATGTTCGCTTAATCGTTATAGAACCTCACAAGTAGAAATTGAAAATTTTGGCGCAGCGGTAATTGATTTGATTGTGAATATTTATTTAGGGCGTGCAATCAACGTATTCATGGAAATATGTTGGGAAGCCTACGACGACGATGGCAACTTCGACCACAACGGCAACTACGACAGTAGCGGGAGATCGTGGTGGAATTAATGGCTCGACAGCTAATGGTGCCCCGGATCCATCTCAACTGGACGAGAAAAATGAAAGACGGCGACAGAGAGTGGAGAAAAAGTTGCAAGAACTTGATGAGTTGGACACGGACGGAAACAAAGAGAATTCGGAAGCCGAGTCATACTTTGATTTAATCGAATTCGCGGATCAGTATTTTAATCATTTTGAACGTGCTACGGACAGCACCATCATGGCAACCCTGACAAGGAAACGTAAATCCAATGATATGGTACCAAAGTATGAAATGGTGACGTTCAGTAAAAGTTCTACCATCAACAATTCCCATGTTCATCTCTACGATCCGGATAATATCCAAGTTGCATGCTTAATGTTTCGGGTATGTCATCATTCCTATTTTTAGAGTATTCTTCATTGCTTTTAAGTTCGTTTCCGTTTTTTCATCCATTAAAGGTTGAACATCCGGCTTCGTTTTTAAGAGTTGAACTAGCCAGACGTAATTAGGTATATTTTATGTAAGACCTACATTTGCTTTGATACGGGATGTGTCTCTGGAGAGTTTTGCAATAAAAATCTGTTCAGATTATTTTATCACTAGTTGTACTAATTGGGTGATTGTTTCAATTTATTAGGTATGTAAGGTTGCATTAATTGCAAAATTATAAAGTACCAAGTGAAGTGTAAATAGCAAGTGTAATTCGTCGTTTAAAAACCTTTTAGTTGGAATAGAATTATTCATATTTTCTAGGTATATAAATACTTGACTAGTAAATGCAGTTGTCAGATGCTTGTATTGCACTGTCAGTTGAAACATAGAAATGAAATTAGGTAACCTAATATTTAATTAAGCACTCGTTTTTCTGTGTTGTGACATACAGGATTTGAACAAGTACATGAAAGGAGAGCTGAAACCTGAAAACGAATTAACCGCAAAGCAAACAATCATTGGCTACGGAATTGAGCGTGAGGAATTAAGAGATGAAATTTACGTCCAACTCATGCGGCAGTGTACAAATAATCCTAGTCTGGAGTATCTGGAACGGTTGTGGCTTCTCTTCTGTCTCTGTATCGTTTCCTTTCCTCCTGGAAAGCTTCTGCATAAGGTCCTACGCGTGGGATTTACCCGCTTCAAACAACTTTCACTATATAATTACATACATGGTTTCATCATCAAGCTAAAATGTTCCTTATATATGTTCCTTATGTATCCTTATACTTACGAAACTTCTATTTGTTAACAATGTCTACAGTACGTTCTAAGCTTCCTGAAGAAGAATCTGATTGGTGCACCCAATGAAAGACTACAGCAGCAAATTCAATGGTGTTTAGAAAATTGTCGGAATGCAAAAGCAACGTGTAGGAAGATGCCACCGTCGTCTGTAGAAGTTGCTGTAAGATTTGATTTATTTTTTCCAATTTTTGAAAATCCTCACAGCATAATACTGTCACTGATGTCGTTACACTTTACATGGGTATAGGATACGACTATGTTATAGCATTTTGGTCTTTGGTAGTGGAAGTGCGTTGGATAAAATAGCCTAAAATATCTGTTTACCCGTGGCTTCCATAAAGCCACAACTAAGCAAGTCTAAGTTAGGCTGAAGCTTTAAAAACAATTCAGTCTGATCCACTTGAAATGGAACAAGCTATAAAAGTGTATCATTTTAAGCTGCTCAAGGAGCCATTTCAGCTTAGTTTCCGATTTTCAAATACAAAAGCACATACCTACAAAGAAAGGCAGTGCTTTTTTCAGCCTCATTGGAATGCGAATGGAAGGAACTGGGAAAGTGGAGAGTTCAGTTCCATAAGTAAAACTTGTTCGAACTGTTTTGGGCTTGTCGGCTTCTTCTTCTCTGACAATGACCAAATTCGCCGGTGGATTGTAGGGATAGCATTTATACATAAATAAAACGAGCGGGAGAGAAGATCGTCGGAGGAATTGCGTTGATGGTTTAGTGAAAACGTGTAGGTACTTATAGATACTATGAATGTTTCATCATTTTGTTGTCTTTATCTTACTGACTTTTGCCTTTGTTGCTCTCGCATGGTTTGGACTGTAGGCGATGAAGCGACTCGGAACGATCGTCTGTCGATTCTTCTTTCTGGATGGAAGGACAAAAGCGATTGATATTCATCCAACGGACACCGCAGGTGATGCCATGATTAAATTAGCGGAGAAGATTGGACTCGGAACTTTAGAAGGATGGGCTATCTATCAGAGTCGACCGGATTTGGAGGAACATGTTCCACAACATCATTATTTGTACGATATTATCGCTACTTGGGAAGTGTAAGTGGAAACTTTCATTGTAGTGTAAGAGAATCAAACAATAAATGTGGAAGGACGTAGTATAATAGGACGTAGCACTGTAGAGTACAACAGTAACTAATACATAAATGGATATTTAATTTGACATCAACAGACATAACAGCGCTATGAAAGCACAAGACTCGACGCTCTCTTCCCGGCGTAATTCCACTCCGTCTTTAGGTTGTGGAGAAAATCGATTTATATTTAAGAAACGTCTGTTTCGGCAAAGTCGGGAAATACCACAAGATCCAGTTGAAGTCAATTTATTGTATGCGCAAGCTGTTTACAGTGTTGTGAAGGTACGATTTATTTTATACGCGTACTCTCACCCACAACCACAGAGACATAGATCGGGTGATTTTAAACTCACATAAAATGCCCTGGATACGTATGTATTTACGTGTGTAACTATGGTTGTGGTGGAGAAAACATGTGGACTATAAACTTTGTTCTTTGCTTTCGTTTCTTTTCGCACAGGCTACTAAATTTGGTTAACCTTACTTTTGGTTGTAATTTGTACGTGCTTCACGCAGAGAGACGAGTACCCCGTGGCGGAGAAGGTAGCATTGCAATTGGCTGGACTTCAAGCTCAAGTCGCTCTTAGTGATCCCAAAGGAGCACCCAGCAGTCCAGCGGCATTAGATTACTACAAAAATGTCGAAGCGTACTTACCTGGCCGGATTAGTCGAGGTCGACCTCATCAACAGTGGGTACCGATCTTGGCTCAAGCACACCGGCAATATGGCTCTGGGAAATCTGAGTTGGTGGCCAAAGTTTGGTATTTGTCATGTGTCATGCAGTACCCGCTCTACGGTACAACCATGTTCCCCGTCGTCTATAGAGGCTACTGGCTTTATGGTATGTCCGCATTTTGAAAAATGTTCGAAGATTTATTATTTTCTAAGTATGGATTTAATGGAGAATCACTTGTTCAAATATTTACGGTAATAATTCATACAGGAAACAGTTTGGTCCTTGGCGTGAATTGTGACGGGATCTGTATGATAAAAGAAGATGACAAGTTTATCATGTACGAGTACGCATATCCTCAAATTGAGTCCGTGTGTGTGGATCCCGCAGAAAAGCTCTTAACAATTACACTGTCCAGATCCCTGCCACCGGACACACACAAGTGTTTCGTATTTGAGTCAGCATTGGTGAATGAAATCGGAGCTTTAATTGCCAGTTACTGTCCTACGCTTGGCAGTTCCTTATTGAATTATTCCAAATTGACTGTACGCAGAGTAAGGGCAAATCAGTTTTTACTTTACTCATATTTGAATGCGAAAATTATTGGCATTACAGTAAGTTTCACTATTATCTTTTTTTTGTTTAGGTCAAAGCAGTGACTAACGAGGACCGACTGAGATTATACCAAAATGTATTGAACTGTCGTAGAAGTTTAATTGATTGTGATTTTCTTCGAAAACCTTCGGATAATTTAGCAACGAATTTCTTACGGAATACGCTGAGACGGTTGAGTAAACATAAATTAGAGAAATTACGGCAGGAATTCGGTGCTGGAGCCCTCGGAGGTGAAGGTGGAGATGGGAATGGAGATTGTTACAAAGGTTTTCCTTATGCCTACTGGGCATTCTCCAAGCATCCTCTTAGTCAAAGTTTAACAAAGTTACCCGAGCCGGATGAACAAGTTGGTCTTCACATATTTACTCTCATACTTACGTACGCTGGACTGTTGTCTAATAGTAAGCAAAGAATTCCAATTGTTTTTACTTGAATGTATCTTCAAGATTCTGCATTTCACTTGCAGTGTTCCATTATTAATTGCATTTCAAATGCTAGACACGCAACGTTTCAACTTAGTTAATTTCTTTTCCTAAGATGTGGTTTTCCCTGTCTATTTACTTTCAGGTAATATGGGAACGAGTGTTGAAGAAGAACAGGCAGGTTTGCTCCAAGTAATATTGGATAAGTGCTGGAGGAAAGACAATCTTCTGGGAGAATTGTACCTGCAACTTCTAAAGCAAACAACGGATCATCCGGAACCAAATTCTCGTGTGAATCAACGTCATTGGGCAGCACTTGGACTTCTATGCTCATTGATTCCTCCTCCAAATGCTGCTATTCGGAAGTATCTCTTTGCTCATTTGAAACGTTGTGGTGCAGACTCGGTCACGGAGGAAGGGCGCTATGCCAGATTTGCAGAAAAAGTAAATACTATATTCTTACCTTACTAATTCCAGTTGTTGGAACAAGGAAACAGTCGTAATAGTTGAAAAATAAATTGTTCTTTTATTTAAATGTGTAACAGTGCTTGCAGCATACAATCAGTAATGGAACTCGTCGTCAGTGGTCTCCCTCTAAGCAAGAAATCTTGTGTACGATAAATAGACGACCTATCACCGCCAGATTCCACTTAATGGATGGGAAGTTTCATACGCTTCACTTTGCACCAAATGAGACTTCAAGTGATCTCCTTGCATCTCTCATGACTAAAATTGGACTTCCAGCAACAGCAAAAGGTGAGGTCAAAATCCACTTTCAAAAATATGCCCGATTTCAATTGGTCCCATAAAGTCAAATGAGATTCGTTATTATTTAATGCAAGAAGGAGTTTTACTCGGAATGCGTGTGCAATGTGTAAGTCTTTAGTAATAAATATCCAAAATTGAACGCAGGTTGGGCTGTGTATGAAACGGGTATGAATGGCTGGGAGAGGAGTTTAATTCAAGAGGAGAAGCCTGTCGAAGTGATGGCTCGATGGGAGAAACAACGAGCAGCTGCAGCACATGCAAACAATACGGGGACTACTTCCTCGGCTCAAACACTACAATTTAAATTTGTGCTCAAAAAGCATTTATTTGTTGATGGATACGTGGATTTGAAAGATCCTGTCGAGAAGGAACTTTTGTACCATCAGCTCCTACATTCTGCTCGAAATGATCGATTTCCCATTAGTGATACTGAGGCTGTAAGTCTACTTACGCATCTTTCACAAAAATAAGAAAAGAAAGCTCAACTATTTAAGCAGAATGGCAGAATTTCTTGTTCATCTTTCTCGTGTTAGGTTCTGGCCTCTGGGAAGCAATTGAGAGTAGCCGAAATAGTAGACAAGTAGACCGGCTCGAATTGCATTCGATTTAAAATAAAGCGTAATATTTTTTTATTCCTTTAGGCAATGTTAGTGGCGCTTCAAGCTCAAGTTGAACTCGGAGACTATCGATCTTCCTCAGCTGGAGAGTTTCCAGACTATTGTCATGTTTCAGCTCATTGTTTACCCACACGGATTGCTGCTCTAGTTTCGCACGAGGCTGTCGCACGACATCATCAAAGTTTAGTTGGAACTCCGCCACCACAAGCTAAACAGGCTGTTCTCAATCTTATGCACAGTTGGCCGCTTCATCGTGCTGCCATCTTCGATGTTACGGTAGATTTGCATATGATTTTCATAATTAATTTATTATCATAATCTTTCAAAAAAAGATTTTTGGACTCAGTTTATAATAAACACTTTCTGACGTTGGTATTCTACAGCAATCGTTCACATCGAATTGGCCAAGATCTCTGTGGCTCGCAGTGGATCAACTTGGAGTTCATCTCCTTCCTTTAAGAACTCGACACACTCTGTGTAGTTTTGATTATGAAGCGATTATTAGTTACAGTCCTTCACCCACATGCTTCATGCTTGTCACATCGGCCGATACTCAACAGCCCAAGCCAAGCAAAATCATCTTGAGTACAAATCAAGCTTACCAAATCTCGCAACTCATTAAGGAATACATCGAAGCAGTTTTCGAGCAACCTCCGGAAGAGCAACTTGGAGATGGTTTGTCACAGTCTGAAGAGAATAAAATTGCTCCCGATGAAGATGCGTGCTAAGACATAAATTGAGTGCATTTTTACATGATTATGATTAGGATGTACAGTACATTGTTCCATTATTTAACGAAGTATAGCTAACAAACGGATGTTACTTAGATTACTCGTGTTTGTCTTCGTCAGCTCATTATTACCATAGATTATTAGAAGTTTATTTCTATCGTGTATACCTACAAAGTGACAAAGCTATCTCCAAGGTGTTTCGCCATACTAGCAATTATCTCAGCATTATTTCAATTGTGAATTCATTACGATATACTTTTTGCAGCCACTTTTATATTTGTAGTTACCTATATACAGAAGTCAATAATTGCAAACCGTGTAAACTAATATTTATTGCAAGGTCACGCATAATTATATACTTTCGATCCTAATTTCCTGACTGTTTACAGTAAGATAATCTTTGAATAATTTATTACATTAAGCTTTGGATTAAACTAAAATCCAATTTTCGTGGACGGGTAGAAAATTGAAATACAATTATATCTTGTTACTAGAATATGTGTATTATAAATTATAACATAAAGTTTGTGTTAGGAATGGATGTACAGCGTAGCAAAATGGTGTAAACTTGCTGTTATGATAATTATTATTGACAGTAGGTAGAATGATGGAGGTATAAAGTAAAATTGTTATACTTCAAATTTTAAACGCAACTATAATGCTATAGAATTAATGATAGATTCTCGTTCTCGGGTTGCGTATCCAAAGCTTTATTATTCCTATAAGGTATCCTACTAGTTATTTACTATGTCATCCTTTTATGAAGGATCCTGAGATCTATTCAATGTTTTATAATTCTACTGCTGATCCGTATGCACGTTTAGGTATAATTACCTACTTCCTTATCGTTAGATTATACATATTAACTATGGTAAGCTACTATTTCACAACTTTAATACTCAATTCCTACTTTATTATGCTGACACGGTTCTCGTTTTAGATTAATTATTTTGTAGACACATGGAACTGACAAGAAGAGATTGAGATTATGCATTTTTTGTAACGAGCGAGTACAAAAGGCTCAAAAATGTTTATAATTATGTAAGATACACTTTGAAATAATTTTTTAAGCCATGTTTTGATTACCAACGCAGCCATTTTTTACCTGCCTACTTGATGCAGTCTCAACTCTTTTTTTAGTGTAATCAATTAAAAAAATACGAATCGAAATCAATTCCATATTGTTGACTTATAACGATGACTATGTAATTATATGCAGGAATGATTGGACGTTTTACGACAACATGTACAAAGTTTTTAACATTATTACATCCATGTGTAGGTTTGTAGAATAGAATAGAATTAAACGTAATAATTACATACAATTATGGTTACACATAGGTACCCAATTATCTCTGTACTGTTATGGTTGCAATTACATTGTAATTTGAATTGTGTTATTCTTTTTAGAACAGCTGGGAATCAATAGTCTAGAACTTAGCACTAGAAATAAAAATATACTCATTGAAACATAGTAAATGCTAAGATTTATGAATTGATGTTAATGAGTAGTTAGTGTTACTAGCTATAGCTGCAGCTGTAGGTAGCTTTCACTCTAAATAGGTAGTAATAATTATTTGACTGAATTACTGAGTAGTGCAGAAAATCTAACGAAGATGATAAAAGGTTAAAAGTCGACACACGCCGACAAAGACGGTCTACCGACGAACGATGGTTGTAATTTTAAAGCAAAGTACTACATACGTAATCAAGCTTGTAGAGATGAGAATTATCGCTCAAAATTCTAATTCAACATTAATACAAAATTCAACTACTACGTTCATCATTTAGGTAGGTGCAAAAGTTATTATAATTATGTATCCCGAAAGAAGTAATTCAAATTAAATGTTAAGTAGAAATAGACATGTAATGTAAAATGCAGAAAAGTCGAGCGGAGATAATACGGAAGATTTTGGATTTTGGGAACAGACTAAAGATCAAAATCGAAATTTCATGTGGTTGTGGTGCTGCCATAAATTATTATATTCTCAATGTTATTTCCCGATTGTAATTCCAATGAATTGTCATTACTTTGCCAGTTTTTATTACGAAATAAAGTCTCTGAAAAATCAAATTTCTAAGCCTGTACCGCACGTCGTAATTTATTAAGTATTTTTAGGTGATAATTATGTATGTATGCTCATGGACACATATCGACCACCATGGATGCGTTGCATTAAATTCATAATAACTAAAGAGTAATAATCGATGCTAGAAACAATACTTGATTTGCTCCAGAATAAAATCAAAGTTGTCGTTATTATTATAATAGTATCTTTATTTGTGATAAGGTTTTTCATTCACTGGGTTGTTCATTAGAGTAATATGCTTAAGTCATTCGCGAAAACAGTAAGTACATTTTTGCAGTTAACAAATAATTTTGATTCTGAAAATTGAATACCAATCAATCATACACAACAATCATTTTTCAATAAATTCACAACTATATAATATGACATGCCTGCATTTATAATTTGATTCTGTAAATATTTTCGAGCATCACGAAGGGAATTGGAAACACCCGTCAATTATGATATATAGTACATAATATAGGTAGTAATTAGAAGGGCAGTGACGAAAAGATTATCCGATTACATGATGGAAGTGTTTCAACTCATGGAAAGGTATCATTGCTTCTAATAGTTAATTAGCTTGCTTTACTATTTAGGCTCAATACTACGCGACTAGTACATTCGACGCGACACCAACAGTGAATTTCCACAAAAGAAGTCATCTGAGCACGTTTCTCTTCAACGGATAGTAGAGTCGATCGAGTTCTTCTGTTATTCGTTGAAAGCTCAAATATTGAAATTGAAGTTGAAAATCAAAAATTGACTTTTTAAAATGTGAGACCAGCTGTGGAATAGGTTTGGAAAATTTTCTCAACCGAGTGGACGTAGGCGGCAGTGCGGAGATCCAGCCCGAGATTATACTGCGTCGCAACTTTCATAATATTTCTTGCTGACCTTTCCATTGTGTAAGCGAGTCCAGAATGAACGATATCCTTCTCACTAGCACCTCCCATTCTCTTCGCAAAAGCATCGCTAGGGGTAACAGGGATGGGGCCACCGACCGGTCCGAAACGACGCTCTAAGGATTCTTGAACCGACTCCAGTAAATGGTAGTTGGAATCCCGATCATACTTGAAGGTAAGACGACCGTATGATACGTGATTCAGATTCTTCAACCATTCGAAATAGGAGACAGTCACACCACCAGCGTTGATGTACAGATCGGGAATGACCAAAATTTTTCTGTCTTGAAGAATCGCGTCGGCTGCAGGTGTTGTGGGACCGTTGGCAGCTTCTGCAATAATCTTGGCTTGAATTTGATGGGCATTAGCTTTCGTAATGGCTTTTTCTGTAGCAGCAGGGATGAGGATATCACACTTTTCTACTAACAAATCTCCATCGAATCTTTCTGCTCCTGGGTAGCCCACGATAGTTCCCTTGTCCAGTTTGTAGTTCTCCAGAGCCTTGGGGTCAATACCCTTGGGGTTGACGATGGATCCGTCCCGTTCGATGATTCCAATGCAGTGGGCTCCAGCTCGGTGCAAGTACCTCATGGTGTGGAAACCCACATTTCCGCAACCCTGAACGATGAATGTTTTGCCTTTCAATCCGGTGGTGAGTCCAATCATATTCATGTAACTAGCTTCCTCAACAAAGTTGGCAAGACCATGGAACACTCCACGACCAGTCGCAGAGACACGTCCATGGATTCCTCCTTGATTGATGGGCTTTCCGGTGACACAGGCATGACCGTTAATGTCCAGGTAACCCGTAGTTTTTGAATAAGTATCGGCAATCCATGACATCTCCCTTTCACCTGTTCCCATGTCAGGTGCTGGAACGTCGATGCCGGGTCCAATGAATCCCTTCTTGGCAAGTTCGAGAGCAAAGCGTCGGGTAATCTTTTCCAGTTCATTATCCGAGTAATTTCTTGGGTTGATTTTCACACCAGCTTTGGCTCCACCGAATGGAACGTCGACACAGGAACACTTGAAGGTCATCAAAGCAGAGAGAGCCTTGACTTCATCAATATTAACATCGTCACTGTACCGAATACCTCCTTTAGTCGGAGTTCGATGGTTTGAATGTTGAGCTCGGTAGGCCGTGATCATTTCATAATTGCCCGAATCTCGTTTGATAGGGAATGCAACTTCCAGAACGTGGTGGCATGGCTGCATAATACGGATGATCCCAGCTGCTTTCTCTCTCTTCTGTTCGATAGTAGCCTTGATGCCCATATTCAACCCTTCCACAAGTTTGCTCTCAGCAACGATGCAAGCTCGGTGAAAGAAGTACTCGACCATCTCGAAGAAGAGAGGGTCATCGGACGTGGGAATATGTTGTAATCTTTCGGGGATCTGATGGCCCGTGTAACTGGAGGACATTGCCCGCATCGCGGTGGACGCGACGAGTCCATTACCCGTCCCACTTCCACCAGCTAACGAATTAATTCGCTTCGCCAAAAACATCTTGTCTTCCTTCGATTGTTCACAAGTAGCACTCTAGTGGTAATGATTATAGTCTTATTTTAGTTCCAACTACAATTATTATTGCAATTCCTGATTGTTATACGGATTCAATTCAGATTCGGATTCAGAATACTGTACCTTCTACAGCTTCCCTTATAGCCACGCCTTGGATTCTTCTAATAAGGTCAACTCGCTCGAATCCCAAGTACACTAGAATTTCGATCACAGTATGCAGTCACAGGTCACAGTGAAGTTTAAACTATGTTTTAGTATCTATGTAACTACGTAGGATTACTCGGAAAGAATATTTTGTTTGCTATGACGAAAGATATTTACTGTACACTAGTTAAGGATTAGGAAGAATTTCAGAGCTATAGATTGCAGCGTGTGTGTCGTCAACGACTTTGCTGGTTACTGGTTAGTTTAATATATAAATATCGAGTTGTGATCTACTCAATTTCATTCTTTCCCCTTGCTCATCCTCTTCTATCTCTCCACTCTTCAGCTGCACTGGTACTGGTATGGTGACTGAACTGGTCTTATTCGCACTTGGGATTTACATAAAATTAACCCAGTTGGATTTAGATTTCTAGAGAAAGGCAATGTATGACAGTTAGTGCAAGTGCTCCATACTGCTCGGTAGGTAAGTCGAAAGTAGGAAAGGTGGTCCACTGAATACAGGGGGTTTGGGAAATATGCTGCGCTGTGGCTAAAATTAGATCCGAATTCTGCCTGCTCTGCTCACACGATCGAACGTCCAACGAATAGTCGAAAAGTGTACCACTTTACGAGAAACTCCCTTTCAGTGCCTTCAGAGCTTCTCCCGAGTTCCCCAAAAGATTTCAGTGCCACTCTCTACTCCACAACACAATGCCAATACCACATCGCAAGGATCCGAGAACTCCATCATGTGAAACCCAATCCTGTCCATTCCACATACAACAAAAAACCAAGGGAAAAAACTCTAACTGGTAAATCGTAATCGTAAATCCTAAATGGCATATGGTGAAACCAAGCAAGTTATCTTATCTTGAATTTGGTTTGCCTTTCGTTGTTCCTAGTAGTCGACTTTTGTCTTCCTTCTCCTTGTTGGTTCTTAGTCTTAGGTCTATGGGCGTCGAAATATACCAAGGAATGTATATACCAACCACAATATCATATTATTATTATATATTACATAATCCACTCACACTCACCAGAACAGAAATCTCCTAAATGTTAACTACATACTAAACCATTTAATGATGACAATCACCCCAAAGCAATCCTCTCGAAGAATACATTTCATTGCATGTGTGCATCAAATCATGCAGATTCTTCATGAACATTCATAAAAAATTATGATTAGCAATTACTACTTAAGCATCATGATCAACTTACCATTCGAGAATCACAACTTGGCTTGCACCAGGCCAGAACCAGTCAGCGTCACTCAGAATAAAGTGGTATCGGAAGATTTCCCTACCACTTGTGACGCACATGCAATTAACCGGTATCCTGTAACTTGTAATTTAATAGTGTATGTATAAGATGATGGAATTGTGTAATGGTTGAACACGTGCAAATATTGTATTAGTTAGTTAGTATTGTCAAGGAGCAGATAAGATAACTTTTGTTGTAATAATTGTATAGTAGACACGACTGGGATAGATAAAAATTCCCCCCTCCCGTTCTCATTCTGCTGATTCCTGCATGATTACTGCTTTTTATTCATCACTTATTCTGCCTAATGCCAAATCATCATCCCTGTTCATTGTTCACCTTGATTGTTCATTTTTCTAAATTATTGCAAAATGCTAGAGTGTTTTTGCGATACCCACACATGTGTGCGAATAAAGTGCATGAAGTCAAATGAGGATACAATATAGGTCAACTGGATTTTACTATGTAATTATGTGTTTCTAGAGGAACATAGCATTCATTCATTTGTTTAGTATTTGTCATTCCGTCATTCATCCTTCACTGTGGGACGTAGGACATAATGACATGTGGTCTGGTCTCTGGGCTTAGGATTTAATTGCAGGAAAGAGGAATAATGAAACTGAAGAAATGAAGATGGGCATATGAAGAAAAGTGTGTATCTGTATGATGCGATGCGATGTTGTTTTCTTGTGAGTATTTGTTCCCAATCCTAGCTATTCGTTCGTGGCTCGTATAAAGATGAAAGATATCATTAAAATGTAAATAGATACTTATGGCCATGAGCTATATTTAGAGATGAGAATGATGAGATAGAATTACTTCCATGAAGTAAAGAAGAACATAAGAAGATGATGAGAATGAAGATTACCACCTACTTGTATGTACAGGAGTATGTAATTACTAGTACATACGCATAGCATATCTAAATAACAATTATTAGGTGCATTTCATAATCCCAATGGAATTTCAGTTATAACTGGCACTAGCATGTCGATGTCAGTTCATCTCAAGTCTGTAAACCCTCAAAGCATTTTTCCTGGATCATGACTTACGTTGAACTTTCAACCTTTGTGGATTATATTAGCTATTAATTAATTACTGTTGAAAGGAGGAAAAGCGATAGACGAATTACAAGATCACGTTTCAACACGTTTACACTGACGTACTGACGCCTGACAGTCATCACATCACATTAATACAAGTGTTATTTCTAAGGTTATAGAGTACTCTACTTCTGTACTCTGGTCGTCAATCGTGAGATTTGCAAAAAGGTCATTGACATGGTCAACTGGGAGATGCTCGGAGCAATCGCTTTGCCAAATGTGGGTGCAATTGCCTCCGGTCTCTGCACAGTACCACGCAATTATCTCGACTGGTATGAGGTAAACCTACTTTTAGTTTTGAACATTTTAAACATTTCTAAACTTTTTCAACGTTAAAGAATTACAACAATTGATAAAAAAACATGTCACAACGTCGTTTCATGTACCACTGATTAACTTTAATTAACCATGTAAATGTGAAGACACTGAAGAAGCCCGCGTGGCGACCACCAAACGCTGTTTTTGGTCCAGCATGGACTTTGATTTACTCCTCTATGGGCTATGCTTCATATTTAGTCTATCGGGATGGAGGAGGTTTTGAGGGTAAGTCATTGTCATTAGGTATGAATGTCACACCAATACATAGGTAATTCCAATGTCAAGTATATATAATGTGTAAAATTATTTTTAACTAACGATAAGTATTCTTGTGTTAAATCTGCATTTGACTTAGGACCCGCTCGAATCCCGTTGATGCTCTACTGCTCTCAATTGGCACTTAATTGGTCCTGGTCAACTATCTTTTTCGGCATGCACCGTTTAGGCTCTGTTAGTGCTCAATTAGACAATCAATACTCCTTTTTTGGTATTTTAGAGTAGCAACAATTACTGAGAAGTTATCGCTCGTCATGATCATTTCTTTTATAATGTATGAAAATTAAAGTTTCTAAATTGTTTATTGTTTCTAGTCACTAGTGGACATTGTGGCCCTGTATGGAACTACTATACTGTGTGCCGCAAGTTTTTCGCAAATTAATCAAACTGCAAGTCTCATTATGTTGCCCTACATTGGTTGGCTAACTATGGCTACCACTCTCAATTATTGCATTTGGAGGGACAACAAACCAGAGACTGACATCAAAGGGGACAGTATTAAGGATAAGGAAGAATAATATAATATGAGTGAGGGGCGCCGATAAAGAAAGGGCAAACTTCAATAATTATATTTTGATCACAATTTACATTTCAATTTAATTTTACATTTTGTAAAATAATTACAGTGCAATAAAGTTATATAAATACATTCAATACAAGTTGTTAATACTTGTTGAACACGTGTAAATAAATTTCACTTTGAACGTTATACACAATTATTACATTAGTACTTGAACACTTAAGAGAAGTACGCATTATATAATTAAATTAAAACTCCCACAGCCTACAGCCGACACTGCCGGTAGCTAAACACGTAGTCTTCTTGAAACTGTAATTAAGCCTAATTACTTATCCCAACACACTTCGCCTGTTAGTATCACAGTATCACTCAAAGCTGAAACTCTGAGGAGAAAACTGACTTTAACTAGTTAAGTAAGTGATAATGATAATTGAAATTTAAGCTCATAACTTAATTCCCTACTATAATGCGTACCTACCTATATGAAATGAACCGAAACGGTATAGTGTTAAGTGAAATAAATGAATAATGTGAGCAAATGAGCTTTGCGTGAAGACTGTAGTCGAATATATTGTAGGATAACTGATAACCTTGAAGAGAAACAAGGTAAAGGGCGGCACTGACGAGATTGCTAGTTAGGTAATTGTAGAAACGACAAACAATACAAAAAGTTAAATGTGTGAGATTTTATTTGAACAGTTTACCCTTTCAGAGTGCGTGTCTAATTTGAGACATTTGCCTTGACATTGACAGCAATTACGAGTACATCACACAACCAGCACAAATATTGCAGTTCCCGGAATATTCCATTAATAAATAAGTAGGTACTACGGTGTCATTTATCATTATAAATATCATCGTCATACGTAGCATCGTCATTGTTGTTGTCATTATCGCTGTATAAAAGTCTTTACTTCCCCTAGAACAAAATTGTATATTCATTGAATATGTATTTACTTACCTGGAGCCTGTAGTGTCATCTATATGGATATTAATATCTTCGTAAACGAAATCACGTCAAGTTGTATGTATATTTATTTAAATACAGACAAGGCTTGTGCGAAGGATATTATGTAACTCTTTCCTGTCAAGGGAGAATAGACGCTAGTTTTATTTACTCCATTTATTAATACTTATGTGATATACTCGTGGACACGTGGCTTACTGCCTATAGGTTGCATCAGTCACGTACATACAAAACAGCATTAAATCATTCCACTTCATAGCCTAACAACTAACACTCACGGAGTTTGATCTCTGAACAGCAGCAACTATATCTTAAACCAGCGTCTATAACAGTTGCGACATTTTTCGATAAATTGTGAAATTTGGAAATATTGAAAGTTCTTATCGTCTATTCTTTCTTTATCAGACATTCGACTTTGCTATCGTCGTCCGCTGGAATAGAATCGAAGATGGTGAATTGGGGAATGATTGGGGCAATGATTTTGCCCAACATTGGTGGATGGGCCGGGGCTTTCATTACTGTTAAAGAAGTCCCAACTTGGTATGAGGTAAGTGTTTACAATTTCCAAATGTCAAATAACAAGTATTGGTTTAAGGACTGCGTCAAAACTCATTTATGGATATTGTAACTATGAAATTACTTTTTCCTTTAGGGGTTGGTAAAGCCTTCGTGGAGACCACCAAATCGGGCATTCGGACCGGTGTGGACTACTCTCTACACTTCTATGGGATATGCCTCCTACCTGGTTTATCGGGATGGAGGAGGATTCGATGGTGTGTTCAAAAAATATTGCTGTGCTAGATGACCTTGTCGATTTTAACTAACAATTTAATGCAACGATCAATAATTTAATATGATGAATAATAAAAATGTTCCTAAAAGTAATAAAATTATGCCTTATTTTATATTTCAGGGCCTGCTAAATTGCCGCTAGTTTTATTCGGCTCTCAGTTAGCCCTGAATTGGGCATGGACCCCGATTTTCTTCGGCATGCATCGCTTGGGCTTGGTAAGTATTGAATCTGAATAAAGAGAGCTCCAAGAGGTGGTGATTATTATGATCTTCTTAAAATAGAAGATTGTGAATAATAGGATCTCATACTTGTATTTTTCATGTAAACATTCGTAAAAATCGAGTATACCTATATTTTCGGGGGTAATTGTAATATTGATTAGTATACACTTATGGCTTTCGTGATTTGTATTGATTTGAATAGATTATAGTTTTTGCGTTCATGTTAGGGGTGGGTATCCTTCATTGAAAATCGATGTAAATTAAATGATTGACGCTTAAGTGAAGCTAAACACAAACGCAGAGTATTGTGATGATAATGTTACTGAGTTTTCTTTTGATATTTAAATTACAGTCTCTGGTGGAAATAATTGCACTGTATGGCAATGTCGTTGCGTGTGCCATCGGCTTTTGGGGAATTAATCAGACTGCGGGGTTAATTATGGTTCCATACATTGGATGGTTGAGCCTCGCTACTGCTCTAACCTACTCGATTTGGCGTGATAACAAGGACACAAAAGAGAAGAAATAAAAGATGACTGCAATGAACTTAATTATATTTGTATGTAATTAAGTTTTAAGAGGAAGAGAAACTATGAGAAGTCAAATCAAAGAAAAGTCTCCTATCATTCCCTGGGGATTGAGAAATCAGACTAGGAGAATTAATCCTTTAAAAATGCAACCTATTTACAAAATGGCAATGGGTCTCATTTTCTCGTTACAAAGATTTCAAACATTGAATGACACTCATTACATTACGACTAAAAACAATTCTCTTTTAGAATTTAATGATTGAAAAAATTGGTTTGATTCGTTCTTAACATTTAAAAAAAAATGTCACTCATTATCTTTCCAAAATAACGAAAATTGTTACAAAAGTAATTTTTTAAATCGAAGTAGCGAGAAAGTGAGAACCTTTACGCCTTCACGAAGTAATTAATTATTATTATTTGAGTTTATATAGGTACAGTCATAATTATATACCTACTTGCAAATACCAAATGTGTACGTAGTACGTATGTATATATGTGTGAATCGAATGCAGTAAATCATAATGAACAAGAATAATTAATAATTATTTACGTTGTAAATAGTACTGCAGTCATTGTGCCTAGAGCAGCTGTAAACTGTAATTTTATTATAATTTGAATAATTACATTTACCTATAATTATATAATAACTTTGCTAACTAACTCGAGGATTTACTGGTGGTGAACAGTATTAATTAATTATATTCACTAGGTAGTATTAAAATCGAAGTATGTAATTGTTAATAATATAACTGTAACAAAAAATATAGTTGAACAAGCCATTTGTTCGTAACATAATAAGAATAACTATGTATATGTTATTGGAAAACTATAATTACAATCGAGTAGCAGGTTAAACTTTATAAAACTTTGGAAATAGGTTGAATAATATATAACGCACAACATGTACGTAATTTGTTACATTACATATGATTGTGATATTAAATCAGAATGAGACCATTGCAGCTCCAGCATCGATGTGGGCACATTCCTCATTGGATAGTTCGGTTTGAACTATTTTACGAACACTTTGCCTTAATTTACTATTTCGTTGGCTTGCATTATTATTCGGAGAGCTGATAACCATTCTATCTGGATGAGGATTCTGGCCATGGTCATGATCATGGTCATGGCCACGGCAATGGTCGGGTTCAGGGCCTAGGTCAAGGTTAACGAGATGCGTCTGATCAGGATTAGGCATCATATGAATATGCAGTAATTCAATCAGTGGTGGTTGTCTGTCATCAGGTGTAATCTGTGTACCGCTCGTTATCCATTCCATAAAATTTAAAAACCAATACAGAACCCTGAAAATAATTCAAGGCAATGAGTCACAATAAAAATTGATCAAACTTTTTTAAGCATACTGCTCAGGGCCTGTCATAGCAGGAAATTCAGGACGAGACAAGAAAAGTGTTTTTCATCTTGAAAAGCTACATAAGATAAATGCATGGGTGTTGTAAAACCAAAATATGAAAAAAAAACCAGAAAAATCAGGAAAATTAAAAAATTTCATATTTCATGCTATCTCACAAGTTATACAATACTTGCTGTCTTTTCACTAAATGTGAGCTCATTACTGTTAACAGTAATAAGCTCCGTAATAGAAAACCGTTTTTAATGATGTTGATACACTGTAAATCTGGAAAATAAATTTAGAAAAATAAAAAAAACCGGCAAGTTCATCCTACATAGGGACAAGAAATACCAGAAAATCGGAAATATAAGGAAATTTCACCTTGAAAGACAGGAAACAACAGGAAATTCGATCATAAAAAACAGGAAAAATTCAAAGCGGCTAATAAAACAGAAAACGTGAATTCAAAAATTAGGATTTAAGACAGGTCCTGAAATGGTAACAAACAATAATCATTCCATCCCTACACGCAATTAATTCAATTACTTGTCAATTTTTATAAACTAGAAATATGTACGTAATGATCTGCTATTACTCACACGACTAATATCACAAAAGCGAAAACTACGATAATAAACACGTCCATGATCGTGAATGTTTACACCTGAAGTCAAATGTATTCCTTCAGTCCAACTCTTTCGCTGTCCTCACTCAGCCCTTGTTGTACCCAAGCATAAACCAGGTCACTGTTCCAGCAAAAACAATTATATCTACAGATATTATGACTTGCTCATCAAAAATTAGCGACAGCTAAAACAAAACAACGATTAATTAACTCCCTAAACACTACGTATAGGGTTCTTATTTAATAAGCTGCAAATCTCTTACTTATCTCTGAGGGGCACAGCCGCGTAAGAAATGAGTAAATGATAAACACTTAATTAAAATAGGATGGTATTTGTGAGTGAATGAGTGTAACATACCTCCGCTACTCCACGAACGGAACCAAAATGAGGGGGCAGATTTAACTTCGAATCATTTGGCTAGAACTGACCTACCCAACTGACTCTAGCCTTCTTCGTATTACGAAAGTATGCAAAGTAAATCGAAATTTAAATAGATAATAATATATTGTCGTTGAATATGCAAACCATCTTATACACATTAGGCCCCTAAGGCTGAATACTTATGCTATTGCTGCACGCTAATTACTACTCACTATGCTCAGCGCGGGGCCTACAGTGCATAAAATGATTTCCATCTTTAACTTCGATATATATGTATTCAAAGGAAGGTAATGCATGATCAGTAATTTGACCTTTATCTTGAAGATTTGAATTTATTCAAAATAAGATTCCAATTCGTCGAACTAAAATTAACGGCGATTTTTTAAAAGTATGCATGGCATACCATATTACAATAAGAAATGTATGTACCTATGTATTACATCACGATTAAAACATTATTATTTGCGAACAGAAATGATTTTTCCTTCCTATTGCGCTTATGTCTAAAGTCAAAAATAGATAGTTAAATATTTCGTAAATAGGGATCTCACATGCCTTGTTCATTCACTTGGCAAGGATAATTAGTATTAGTACATTGTTGTTGTTATCAAAACCATAAATTAGTAATTATAATTTATCATTAACCAATGACACCACTACTATGTACCGTGTTCAATCACTTTGTATTAAACTCTGTATTATATTTTAATAAGCACCATCAAGGTACTTATTTTCTCAAGATTAAGTTTTTATAAAATATTATTTATATTAAATATAATTATTATAATAAAATTGTAAGGTACATCGAACGATTGAAATCAGTCTTTTTACATCAATTCTTTCGGTAGTGTGCAATAATTGTATAAAATGTTCATTCTCATCTGAGCAGCTCACATTACATGAAGTATGAGTTTAGATTCTTTGCGGTTTGGAAAACTGCGCAAAGCAAGAAAGAATCATTACAAAAGACTATTTTCTAAAAATAAGACTACAAACGGTTCTAGATCTGTTTAAAATTTCAAAACTGTTGTATAAGAATCTCCAGCCTGGATGTTTCGTTAGATTATGCTATACCAGCCAGGCAATTGGTCCCTTCCATTCAATTTTACTCAGTTGCTCATGAACTGAGACGAAATGCCGTTTAAATTCAAGTCCGTCACCACGAGATAAGCGGAAGTCTAAGAGAACCATATGATTCCCCATTTCGATCACATGAGCTTTGAAGACTAAGAGATTCTTGCGTCTGTCCACAGTCGATATGGTTATCTGCACAACAAGCATAAAAATTCAAAATTCTCTTTATGTTAAAGTACTTTCGTACGTCTTTAAACTCAATTACTTCACATTAGAGATCCAAAATACTTACACAAGTTACGCTGGATTTATGAAGTTTCCAAGAAAATCCGAAAGTGTCCAGAACGGCTTCTAATTGTTTTATCGTATCCTCCACAGAAGTGGTCACACAGAACCTGGTCATTCTTTTCACCCACCTAGAAATAGGCGGACTTTGTGTATTAGGAGTAGAGCCCAGCTGTGATCCCAGAAAAAAATCATCAATTCTTGCTGCGGGCTGAGAGAAACTGAAATTAGGACAGCGTCGATGCTGATCATTGCTTCCTTGGTCAATGTGGAAGTCAACTTCATCTCTTGGCTCACCTATAAACAAAGGTTATCATATTAGGATTCATTACGAATAATTTGAAATGAAGTATCTACGTTATGAAGGCAGCAGTTGCTAGTTTAGTTTAGCAACTAACAAAGGTTAATAGGCCAATCCGTGATAAAAGAGAAGTTGTTTAAAGACTTACCAATCCTTGGTTCCGGTTGCGACAAACAAAGACGTGTAATGGAGTCCTCCTCTCGCACGGAAAGGTTTAAGCCGGATGCTATTTTCTTTGCCAGCTGACTTCCACTTCCGCCCTTTGTCCCAACTACAGGAGATTTAAAAAAAAATCGGCGTTTAAATTTTGAGGTATTGAATCATATTATGTAGATAACACACCTGAGTTAATAAAATGATAATGTAAATATATATTGCAACGACAAAATTGGCAAAGATCATATATTCATTTGGATCCATTCAATGGTGGTCTCCCAACCACGCATTGCCTTTGGTGGGTAGCTGACGAGGAATACCCAGCTCGTACAGCTAATTCACCAAAGACAACGCAAGGTTTCTTTCTCTCCGTACACAAGCGGTACTGTAGATCGATGGTGTGATTTAACTGCCGAGCCAGGTTATTCTTCATCCCCCCATTACAATAATTCACAACTTAACTAGATTTACTAAATTAAATAATAATACTAAGCTTAATTCAAGACAAATGTTTTAAAATACTCTAAATTATTAATCTGACTAGATTTAAATTTAACAATCACTGACCAAATGACTACAATTTATAATTACAAAATAACTAGACGACAGAGTCCCGGGTCCCATGCCCAGAAATTCAGCCAGTATCGTATTCAGTATCGATGATTAGAGTGCATTAATGGTAGGTACCCCATGACCCAGATGATTAAGCCAATCTGAGTCACAGAAGTACCTGACATCAACGAACACCCATGCCACTTCCAAGTAAAAAGTCCAAGCGTGGTAGGTTTCTTCAGAGGTAACGTGACATACGAACAATCCATGGCGTGTTATGTGGGTTTTAATTTTACAATGAATAATTCATGAGTGATTGCCAATTAAAACTTCAACTTCGTCACAAAAGAGCTCGGGAAAATTTTACATTATTACATATAAGAAGTATACAAGTATAAAGACACTCGTTTACATACAATATCTACAGTCGTTGTCTACAACTGCGTTACCTTTTGTAATCAACACTCAATGTTCTCTTTACTTGTCAAAATCCTCCCCAACCAGGGTTCATCACGTCCCTGTCCACAAGTAACAATTCTCTACTCTGTGACTTACATCCATTTGGTTTCTTGCTCATCCACGGATGCGTATGAATAAGATCCATAGTGATTCGCCGGGACGGGGGAGGACAAAGAAGCCTTTTCACAAAATTTAATGCTTTAATATCCAATTTAGTCCAAGGTAAGCAACATGTATCTCCATTCTTCCATTTCAAGAACTCATGGCAGTCTGAGGTAGGTTTATCCCATGGTAGCTCTGTAATTCAAAAATATTATTAGTATTACCTTTGACGACAAATTTTAAGTAAAACTGAACAAAAACTAGCAGTGGGTACTTACCACCGGCTAAAAGTGCGACTAGAATAATTCCACAAGACCAAATGTCTGCAGCTTGTGCTTTGTAATGTCCCTTAAGCACTTCAGGGGCAACGTAAGGCAGTGTACCACATCGCTTGTCCAACATCCGCTCGTTCCCACGAACTCGGAAAGGTGTTGCAAATCCAAAATCTGAAATTTTGACTTTATCCGTCGAATCCAGGAGGATATTCTCTGGTTTCAAGTCTCGATGTGCAATGCCCAGAGTATGAAGGTAGTCAACTCCATTTATAAGCTGCTGAAAGTAAGTCTGAGCTTTATTCGAGTCCATACCATAGTCAGGCTCTGAAAAAATTGCAGGTGGTTTATCATGCGTTAGAACAGAACAGTGAAACTGTGAATGTGAGCGTAAAAAACTATGAGTAATGCATACAATCGGTGATTCATTTGCCCTACAAAGGCAGTAGTTTTTAAACTTCATACAATATAGTTGAATATAGTACGACCAGCTGTAGCTGTAGGAATGAAATATATTTTTATGTATGTATGTGGCTGCAATACATATGCTGTATGGCGTATGGTCTAATTATATATTATATGTGCAATCTATCCTAGTATGCATATATGTACGATTGTGTTGTTCCCCACTGCTTATTTTATTGATTTATCAAAAGCATTGTGGTGGGTGCTTAAATTTCATGAGTATGATTCATAGAAATTTTACTTTATCAGTGCTAATTAATTGAAGACAAACAACATTCAAACTTAAGAAAAAAAGTACATTAGTAATTATTACCGATGCGATCGAAGAGTTCGCCACCCGAGGCATATTCTAGAAACAGGTACTCAATTGGTCCTTCTTTGCGACTTCCATAAAATCGAATGATATTTTCATGATCCAGAAGCTTGTGAATCTGAATTTCTTTCCTCACGGTATCGGCTGCATCGGGATGCTGTTGCAAGTTTATAACTTTCAACGCAACTTCATCTTTCGTCTTCTTGTTCACCAACAGCTTCACCCTACATGAATTGAAAATATTTTACTGTGGCAAATAATTATGCCAGGTCTACAAACAAATCATAATACGGATACGAATAAATTCATTTCAGGACAAAGCGAATATACAATTATTCATAATTCAATATTTAATTGTATGCATGAAATACACGATAGTCAAAATGTTTACTTACTCGCCGAATGCTCCTTCGCCGAGAGTCTGCTCGATGAACCATTCTTCAATAAATTCCATGAATAAGTCCGTGCGTCCAATAAAAATTCCCAAAATTTCTTACGTTCTCTTTCCCCTTCGCAACGTTCCACCGTTATCTCTACAGACGTAATTTTGTGGTATCCGCTGCAAGCATATCAATCCAATATGAGCAAATCAAATACTTCCCTGCTGCTCAATTACCAGCCACTATTAATTTATGAAACAACTTAATTATAAATATATACAGTCTCGACATCAGACTAACATAATTGCACAACACAACTCCCCTGGCATCTAACCTTAGCCATACTAATGAAATTTCAAATTTTTAATATTATCAACGGAACACCACACACTTGAATAACTTAACTATGACATATCTTCAAGGTCCACTTCTAACCTAATTACAAGAAACCAGACCACCCCACTTTTACTCCTACCTAACCAGTAAATATAATTTCAACTTGATCTAAAATAAATTAAGAATCCCAACACACATTCAACTACATATCTCAGAATGTCACGAAGAATGTTTCAACGACCACAAAGGATCACTAACAACGGACCAAATAAAATATGTAGCCTCCCAACAAAACAGAATGCAATTACAATACACATATGACACACGCAACAAAATCCGGAATACGATGAATGTAAAATATCTAGTGTGTAATTAATAATTACGATTACACTCGACTTGCAATATCATAAATGCCTTCTACAAGCAAATATTCTACTGATCAAATCCCAACTCACTCTCCTTTCCCTCCAAACCAAATACAAACCACAACAGTGGAAGCCGGTATGTACCTTCCTCCTAGCTTAATTGCATCAGAAATATTTACTGTTACTACGCTTTGCTACAATCCCGCCTAATAACTTCATGCAGGTACCAACACCACATCTCTCAACACAAAGGTAAATATCACGATAATAAACAAAGGATTTAAAAATCAATGCTTACCCTCTACTATTAACAATTAAAGAGAACAGAGACTTGAAATTTCACAACCGGACACTTCCAACTTCACAAAAATTGAAAATAATAGTTGCAAGCGACACTAGCCTATAACCCTAATGTAAAAATGTGAGCGTTATTCGGAGACAAAGGAAAAAAGGTTGACAACCCGCAAAATAAAGGATAAATGGTAAAGTTGAAAGTGCGTGAGTGATGACAAACAGATATAAAAATGCCGATACGGATAGCCGCCCTATCCGGTGAAGTCTCCTCCACAATGGACGACAACTTGGGTAAATGTTAAATACGCAGGAAGGATGGACGGGAAACCCGCTACGAGAGCAGAGACGAGTAGACGAGTAGGGAAGGGAAGGCAGGGCAAGACGGGACAGGAGGGAGAGTAGAGAGGAGACAAAGAGAAAAGTGCGGGTAACTATGTGACGACTTCTACCGCTATACGTACCGTATATGTTGACTTATCCACAAAACCAACGAAAGGCACAGGCAGACGTTTTGCTCCACACTACACTTCACATCTCCATCTCCACTACGATAGGATTGCCGTAGATTGTAGATTTAAAGCCAAGAGCAACGCATGCATAATGCATGGCACGGGATTATGATTATACCTATCTATCCCTATACACACTACACGAAGAAACGAGACTCGTTACACAAGCTATCAATGCATTAGAAACGCAGGTACGTATACTCAGAGGTAAACGGTATAGGAGAAATGACTGGCGCGCAAAGGTTGGTGGTTGGAAGCCATCCCCAAGAAGAAGTGGAAGACCAACGGGACAGGGAAGCAGACGAAGCGGAGGAAGGCCCCAAACAAAGGAAGCCAATGCCACAGTCATGGCACTCCAGCCCCATTGGATGCACTGAGTGACTCATACCTCACTGGAAGACACATGCACCAAGCCAAAGCCACCACAGCCCCACTCCTGCCCCAACGTTAGACCAACGCTTCCAACTTCCAAATCCAAACCAAACCAAACTCAACCACTCCAGCCCAAAGGAAACCAAACCAGCTTTTCCATTTTGCAACGGGAACGCCATCGGCTTCCTCCCATGCAAGTCTGAACAAGCACAAACCCAACGGCCACCACATGCACGGCATGTACATACACGCTTCTTCCTCACTCGCCTCTCTCTACTCTCACTCAACGCAACAACGCTTGCTCCTTCTCCTTTCCCTTCCCTTTCTTAACATGACTACGATTAAATACCAACAAATACGACTACCAAACCAAAATCTACAAATCTACCCACTCCATTTTCACGGAAATTTCAAGAGGAAAAAACTAACCGAATTTGGTGCAACCATCCTTGGCTTTTCTCCCTTGTCCTCGCTTTCTGTGCGAAGCTTGCTCTTCTATTATGTAAATGCAGTTGAGGATTTGTATAGGCGGCACATTTACGTAAAAGTTCCTTAAAAGATCAGCCAATACGTAAGTAGAACGTATCGTAATAATTATAATTATGTTAGTAGTTTAATTTTCCAGCATTCTCAGATAAGGCAATGAGAATTTGTGCAGGAGATGTGACGGTGACACTGAAGAACCGAAATGGAAGAGGAGATAGTACGATGGATCGAGACGTTGGTCGGTGCGTACTGTTCCATTGTGATGCTCCCGAAGACTGACGAAGTTGGGTAATATTGAAATGACAGTTCGGTTGCTGTGGCTCTTTGGCTGTGTGTGGCTATGCTGTGACTCGGTGGCTGCTCGCACCCTTCTTTCCCAGGCTTCCTTCCCTACCTTCCCTGCATTCCCTACCTTCCCCCAAATCCATTCAATATTCCGCACTTCCCTCCACACAACTTCCCAAAGTCTAGCCTAGGCCCTAGGCTTCCAGTCTCTCCAACGAAAGTCCTACCTACCTACCTTGGCCCTGTGTGTGTGTACCTACCTACCTACTACAAATACAAACCTACCGAGATCATCATCATCATCAGCCTCTAGCTCTAGCTTTAAGCGTGCATACCGACTAGCTTAAAGAGTCGGAGACGGAGATGCAGACCGAGACTGAGACCGACGTACCGAGTTACCGAGTAACGGGATGTACATATAACAAATGATGATGGTAGCTGTAGTCTGTAGTGCGTTATACGCACAGACCACAAAGCCCTGCCGCTGCCGTTTGCATTGCCAGTAGTGTTCGAGATCGGATTGGAAAGTTTTGCCTTGAACTTGTATATCATTTTTCCATATTATTATCCAAGATGTACTTGTTGTTGGAACTTGTAGTTGTAACTAAGTAAGTGTTGGGTACTACTACATACAACTACAAAATACAAATGCAAGCCCTTCTGCAGGGATTTCGAACGGCTTGGCTTCCTTTTAGCCAAGGCTTTCGCCTGCATCCCATGGCTTGGACAACCCTAACTGCCTGAGCCGTGGATTGTGGATCTCCTCGTTCTCGTCATCCGATCCATTTTTCTCTCTCTCCTCACACATACTCTCTCTCTCTCTCTGTCTCTGGATATTTCACTACCTAGCCTAACTTTGCACTATCACACCAGAAACAGTACCAGAACTAGAGTCAGTCGTCAGTCAGAGACCCAGACCAACAAATCCTCAATGTACCGATACCAATACCGATATATCTATATATGTATATCTATGTAAGTATAAATACTGCTTGTATCTCCAGTAGTATGTGTCATACGATAATACTCGAGATTCCACGTCTCTTTGGAAAAAAGGCAAAAAGCTACATACTTGTATACCTACTTGACTGATCCTGGTCTGGTCTGGCCTGGCCTGGGTGTGAAGACTAAGATTTTTTAGAGGACGGAACTTTTTGGAAGATGGAAGCCGAAGCTGAAGTCCATGTCGAAATCGAAGCCGAAGCCGTAGCCGACACTAAAGGTAGAAGAAGGAGCAGAGTGAGAGGCAAAGCCATAGCGAGAACGAGAAGAGCAGAGTCACCACACAAAATTGGGGGAAGGGGAAACAAAAGAATTTAGATTTAGATTTACAAGTTTCACAGTTTGTGGCGATGAATCTTCGTCGCCGTCGTAACCAAGTGAAGGAGAAGGCCTCGAGGTTGCCAAAGTACAGCTACAAGTCACCCGAATTCTAGTTCTCCGTGGGATGACAACGGTACGGTAATACGAATGTGAATTTTCGGGGTCCGGTTATTTCGTTCCTTCCTTGACAACGACGAGAAAGGACAACCCTCTTACATACGATGCTATTCTATAACTGACATGGTAACATGGTGATTGTATTGTATAATCTTGTATGCTAGACGTGGATGTGGATCTAGTTTTCGTTCTCCTTGTTGCTAGTTGCCTTGCCACGCTACGCTTTTCTAAAGGTTTCTCGCTCCCCTCATAATAATTTTTGTATATTTACCCTGAAAAAATCCATGGCTGCACGTCCCGCTTTCTTCCCTGAATACCCGCGTTTCCCACCCTCCGGTGAATCTCCGACTCTCCCTACTTTTCTGCACATAACTGGTGACTAACGACTCTCCGTAGAATACTGGGGCTTATATATAGGGGTGTAGGATTCTATCGAATATTAACAAGCCCTAGCCAGGAAAAGCGTTCGTCAAAGCTATCTGTATAAACTACCTATTCGACTACATTGCGTGCGAGTATTTTAACTCCTCTGAGCTGAACAACTGAATACTGTGATCAAGGGTTGGATTTGGATTTGGACTTTCAAGTTGAATGGTGAGATACGTAGACAGTAGACGCAAAGGCTTTCAATTTTATTTTCTGTATTCTGTTCCATCCTATTCTATTATATTCTATTCTGCTGTGTTCTATTCTCTCCTCAAATACTCACTCACTGCCCCGTCTCTCACTCTGTAGCCTAGCTCACTGGAGTACTGTCGGAGTTGGATTCAGTTTTGGAGTGGGAAGAGTAGAACTTGCTGACAAAAAAACTTTTTTAAATAGGTACATATCGGTTAGTTTCTTGGTTGAAATTATTGCCCTGCCTGTTCCTATAGCTTCCCTGTTGCTACCCTTTTATATTTCAGTATTTTCAACTTGAGTCAGTCGACAGTCGATTGTGCACACAAGCTACACAATATGTGAAAAGTGTGTTTACTGTGAAGGATAGGCTAGGTACCTTGGTAAGAATGAGAGAGAGAGAGAGAGAGAGAGGGATAACGTTAGGGTGGACTC
This sequence comes from Ptenothrix huangshanensis, assembly GCA_036851915.1. Lineage (NCBI taxonomy): Eukaryota > Metazoa > Arthropoda > Collembola > Symphypleona > Dicyrtomidae > Ptenothrix > Ptenothrix huangshanensis. The sequence continues at coordinate 33,770 of JAAXYX010000377.1, forward strand.
GGTGGATCATGGATTGAATTGGATTGGTAGATTAGATGAATGCCCGTTCGATTTATTTTATATCTATATAGAAGAAGCGGAGAAGAGAAGAGCATCTGCGTATCCGAACACTAATGCTAACTCACTGTACTCTACGAAAATACCAACCAAGCCAAGCATTAGCTGGATTGAACGATATAACGAGGGTGAGTGAGTTGAGAACTCAGTATTTACGTACCAAAGTAGCTGCAACTGCAAAGTAAGTCGGGATTGGGAAGTTGGGTTGAACGATGAACCGACCCAAATGTGGGCAAATTACATTTAGCATCACCACAAGGGAAACTTATCGACCCAGTCTAAACACCATTACCATTACTACTTCCATTGGCATTGACATTGCCATTGTATATAATATTTAATATCATATTTTTTTAAAGTGACGATTATTATTTTATTAGCATTATACTCTCATCTTCACTATTACCTTGTTTCACTTTGACTCCAGCTATTCTTCGTATTCAGCTTTAGTCTTCTCTCTACACCTACAACGTCCATTGTTTTGACTGGAATGTATGTGGCGTGTGATAAGAATTTATAAATACCACAGTACATAATTCGGATACCGATTGCATGTGGCTTTATTCTTTTTTTCTATCCCTGCTTTGTTTAGGTTTCAATTTCTTTTCAATGCTTTGGCTTCGGAGTTGACTTCGACGTCGTCGTCGACTTTGGATTCGTCTTGTATTTAATTCTCGTGTTGTACAAGTACGACGGTATTTACTTTTCCAACCGATTGCCTCATCAAGAAAGAGAAGGGAAGGGTAGCAAAGGGTGTGCGGTATTGATCGTAGACATATACCTAGGTAGTCGACAAAGCTGCACTCTTCAAGTACAATTTCCTGGATGGCTGCACTTTTGTAATTTCATTATCCACGTGCACTCAGAGTCAGAGCCAGAAGTGCATCAACATTGTTGCATTAATTAAGTACTAATTTTACTATCGTAGTTGCTGGTGATCATCTGCCGGGACTGGTGACAAATGTAGCTTTTATTGCCTTAAAACAATAACCGTGATTTCTTATGAAGAACTGGCTAGATGTGAATCGGAAATCATCTGTGATGAGGTGTGAAGTGAAACATTTTCATGTGCTTCAGTTCATCTAGACAAAAGTTCATAAAATGTGTGTAACTCTGTGTGAGTACACTGTAAAAACTAAAGAATTTTAAAACAGGGAAACATGCGAACGCGAGAAAAGGCCTATATTTACCTGTATGTAGTATAATTCTGAACGCTTATGAATGCATCTTAAGTGCATCACAAACGGGTTAAAAACGCATCTTGGACTACGAGGTGCAATTTAGTTGCACTTTCTACTCGTTTTAGATGTACTATAGATTTTAGATGTCTTTTGACTTGAGATGCATCCTAAATTAAATATATGGTATATGGGTACATTTATTTTCTACCAACTACCAACGATGATTAGGCTATGTAGGAGCATAGTATCGTATATGTAGTTATTGTTGTAAAACTCATGTATGTATAGAAAGAAAAATACGAAATCTTTGTAGCTATGTATACCTTGGTACCTATACATTATTATGACACGACTACGACTTAAAGTCTGTGTGACGCTCGATCATAAAGTGTCTCTTGAAGAAGTTTGCTCCGTCTTTGTGCAAGTACGCACAAAACTTCAAGGCTGCGTAGCTGAAATTGTGATGAGTAATTGGAAATACTATCGCTCGATTCCATCTTTAAACCTGATACGTATGTATGTAGCTTTTCCTAGATTACGCAAGTTACGTCTTGGTCTTCGCAATTCCGCCTATATACATCTTCGAACACATAATACAGTGAGGAGAAAGGCTCGGCGGAATAAAGAATCAGATGGCAAGACAATCTATGCATAGTACGGTGGCAATGACAGCTTGTGTAATTATTCAAGACTAGCTAGTCGGAATTATTTAGCTCCCCCGACGTTCTCATTATTAATTATTCAATTAATTGTGCTGTTGCTGCAATGCTATAATTACACAACGGCAACGAAAGCGTAACGTCCCTGTCTTCATCACCATCAATTTTTGTAATTGTTTAAGACAGCCAGAACTAGAGTCAGAGTTAGAGCCAGATTCAGAGTCAGACCTAGTGGAATGAAAATAGGGGAATGGAATCACCATCAGCAATTATGAACAATGGATGTCTCACTACTACATAAGCATATTAGCCTCTTAAATAGACACATAGACAGGTAGATGCATACATAATTATAATTATGCATCCCCGAACTTTTTGTCTCCTTATGATTATTTGACTCCCGGAAGGCGTTGCTTCCCGAAATTCCCTTCCACTTCCAACTTGCAATTTCAGCTTCAACTCTTACTGTTCTGAATTCTGAATGTACATAAAACCTAGGTACTATGTGCTGATGATGATGCTGGTGATGATGATGATGAATTATTGAGCTCTATCGGGCCACTCAAAACTACATTAAAGTCGAATGCAATTATTATTATTGCTATAAACATTATTGCTTATAGATGCTGCTTATTAAAATTTATTAGAGATAGTGTGAGAAATTAAATAATAGGTTTTTACTATACACTACTCTTCACTTTGCTGCTGACTTCTGTTCGAGTCCTCTTAGTTTGCTTTGCAATAGTTTCCAAAGATACACAGTTTAGATTACCGTAAAACTTCCAATAATTCCCCGGGAATTATTTGGTGAGCTACTCTTCAGACCCCGGAATTACTAGAGGCGGGGAATTGTTACCAACCTCGAAAGTTTATGCTGCCATTGTTATTATTATTATTATTATGTACATTAAACTACTATATATACCACAAAGTGTGACTTTTAGAATTTACTAATTTAAATGCTCAAATTCTAAAGTCTCAGATTTCCTCCTTTTGTGAAAAATTTGTTATCTTTAGTGGGGTCATCCAATCAGATTCAGAGTTCACTAAAAGTAGTTGCTTAGTAATATAAGTGCATGCTTCTATTAATATACCGGGGAATTATTAGAGGCGGGGAGTTATTTCTAACCCTATCTCTTTGCCCCCGGGATTTATTAGAGGCAGAGAAATATTAGAGGCGGGGAATAATTGGAAGTTTTACAGTACTTGAGATTCTAAAATACATTGTGTGGAAATTAGTGCAAACTGGTAGTGAAGAGAAGCAAATGGCGAAGACCTTATACATATCCCGGGGTTAAGAAACAAAATCCGGTAAGTTGAAAAATTGGTAGAAGCAACATGAGACATGTTTATGAATTCTTGTATGCAAAGTTTCTCATTTTGCTCTTTTTGATTCTTGGACTTACCTCATTTTGATTCATACCCGATGATGTGTGCGTATTTGTCATCGTTGAAGATGCAAACTATGTTAAACTCAATTTTCTGTAAATGCATTCTCTGTTATGAGAATTTTTGCAACGAAATATCTTTTTCAGAGGAGACGAGTTTAATATGGTTTTCATTTAGAGAAAATTACATGTATCATGGGTTATCTCTTCAACGACGCAATATAGTACGAAATCAAATGTGCATCTTCGACTATTTAAAGTTATAGAAGCACAGTACAATTTCCTTCCCCACAATCAAAACACAGATAAAGCAAGCAACACGCATACGCATCATGGTATGATTATGATTCTTATCATAGACACCAATCATGGAATTGCACATATTAAAAACTTTGTAGGTAAAATAGAAATGGAATAAACGGGAATCGAATTTAATCGAAACCCGCTTAGGTGCAATGGAGAAAAACTGCCGTTTGGTTAACAAGACATTTACTTAAATAACGTGGAAAAGGGAGAAAATAAATTACGCTGTTCTGAATTTTGCATATCCATAAGGGATGCGAATCGAAAATAAAAGATTGAATCGTACCCTTTTAAATACTCATCAGTTTACTTTTGATCTTAACTTTTCATACATTTTTAGCTGCATATAATTTGTGATTTATGTCAACAGAAGAAGAATATTTTCAGAAAAAGAATTTCCCTTGAAAATCGCATCTTAGGAATATATATTGGCCTTAGGGAAAAAAGTCCTTACTTAGACCAAGCGATCCCTTATATGCGATTTCTTACGTATGTAGTTCATTTCCTACATGCATTCTGCCAAAATAAATGACATGAGCTAGGAAAAAGATGAAGGGAAACATTACAAAATAGCAGCAACTGAAGATTAAATTGGATTGTGAAGTGCAACTTTTGCTATACTCTCCTCCTCGTGTCCTACTTGATTGAAGCTGACATTTCCGTATGGAGAAAATAAATGAGTTTGTTTTCTTCCTGAGATAGATAGATGGACTGCATTTGCATCGCGGGGATAAAAGTTACTGAACGTCAAGTGTCTGGGAGGTAATAATGGCTGAGTAGTAAAGTTTTGCTCCTCTTCATGATCTATACTATCAGGAACCATTTTGTATCTGATTTTTAGCTATATATGTAATATGCATAGATGCTCACACTGTAATAGGAAAACAAGTAGACAGTAGTCAGCATAAATATACAGGAACCTACATACGTTCGCATGAAATTCTTTCTATACTTGCATTTATCGTATGATGCTATAGCCAGGGGGAAAAGAGGCTATAGTGAAAATAAGTTATTAAAAAACTAGGCAATAATAAATAACTCCGAGATGCATTGGTTTGATAGTTGTAAAAGTTTAAACTTACTATATATGCACATACATAATCAAAGCAAAGCATTTCGGATTGTGATCGATAAAAGCATGGCGATGAGATGATAGCTTTATCTTTGATAGGGAAGCTGTCTACAGATAATTATTGTAGGTGTACCACCATGCCGATGCCGAATATAGTACCTAAGTACGTGCTTACAATAAACAGTTTTTTCTGTCCGTATATAGTACAGTAAGACAGTTAGCCTTTTTGACTGGAGAATAACTGGACTTGTGAAGTCGACTAAACTAGGCTGTAGTTGTAGGTTGTAGCCTTTGGTGTTTTTGCTTTTGGAAAACGGCATGTGGAATAAGTCACCCCAGGACAAACGAGCATTTAATACTTTGTCTCTTACTCTCCTCGTATTGATTATAAAACTCAATTTTTTCTTTTATTCATAGTATGTATTATAGATTGCATCAAGAGAGGGTTGGCATTGGCATTGGCAATCATAATGGCAGTTGTGCTGCACGCATCTAGGCACTATTTCACTATAACATGGCTTGGGCTTTGACTTTGGCTTCCGCTTCCCCCTCTCCACTTTCGATTACATGTTTCACTGCCGTGGCAAACTGGCCTGGAATATTATGGCGGTCCAATGTAATATTCTGTGGAAAGGCAACATTGGGCTTTGGATTTTGGGAGTGCGAAAGGGAAAGGGAATGTGAGTAGGTACTATAGGCACTTTGGGACACACGAAATACAGATATTAGATTGGTATTCCTTTTCCTACCTTGGAATATTATGTAAATGGATGAAAGGCTGAAATTGTTATATCGCCCAAAAACACTTTTACTAAAGTTTCAGGGAATAAAGAAAATAATGGGATGGCATCGTCATCGTCATCGGTGAGGACCAGGACCAGGCCCAGAACTAGCAAGGGCTTCACGCTTTTTCTGTGTAATTTAATATGCAACGTTTAAATGTTTTTACTTTGGTTCGTTTGTGTGACAGGGTGAAGCTATTGTTTGTATATGCCTATACCGTTTTCCATACCGTGCCCGTTCTCATGTAAGTGTTGCTTTACTACTACAACGTGCTGTTTACTATTTACCTGAGCCTGTGTGATTCATAGTACGATATGATGAAAGTTCAAGCTCAGACAAACAAAGGTACTATATGTAAACACAAACAGTACGATGAAATACCCGGGATATACTTTGTTCAATTTCATATAGTAAATTTTGTATATGTGCATAGATAGCTGCGTATACGTGTATTACTACAAATATTCATTGCTAAAGCACTTGATGTACGTGGAAAAGTAGACAGTAATTGCATGAAAAGCTTCCGTTTCGAGCTGCTTTGCTGCTCCTATTCTTGATTTTCGCTCCTGACACCGGGTGGAGAGCATCATGAATATTTCATTAGACACACGTACGTGCTTTCCAATTCCATTCTTTACTCTTTCGTTTATGATTTGATGGAAAAGTTTTGGTCGAAAACGGTGACTGATGGTCGTCAGCCTCTGGGCTTGGAGTTTTTGAAATGGCTTGGTTTGACTTGGCTCGGTTTGAGTTCAGATTAGACAATGACAATAAAGATAATATTCTGGGGAAACCCGTGAACGTAAACCTTCAGATTTACTGGGGATTCCAGCCTTCTGATTCTGACTGTCCTCTTAGGTATATGTGGGTTGTAGATAATTATATAGGAAGGCTGTTGTTACCTACATAAATGATGCATGTCATGTATCTAGTGGGTAACAATACGCTTCCCCTTTTTCCAATATTTTGTCTCACGTTTAAAATACCTACTACTATGGGGTACGAAGCCAAAGAGAAGACAATGATGCCAAGTATGAATGCAAAACAAGGAGACGGTCTAAATTTAACTGATGAAGTCAGTCATTACACTGCAAATATTAACACAGGAAAAATATATAATTACTAAATAGCTGTAGGTTTTCAGCGTTTTAGATGCATCTCATTGCATCTCGACGATGCACCTGGCGTATCTTGAAGATGCGCTTAGCGCATCTAACCCCAAAATACATCTTTAAGATGCAAATAGTGCATCTGGAAGATGTTTTTCAGATGCACTCAAAAATCTTTCAAGATTATACTAAATAGCTGTAGGTTTTCAAGCGTTTTAGACGTATTTTTTCTTGTTTTAAGATTTTTAATTTTTACAGTGTACTAACTGCATTCATATTTGGCGTTATGGAACGCACCATTTTACTGGAAAATGAGAATATATTTTCGGAGTAATAAAGAAATCCTGTAGTAAGGTGCTTCCATGGGTACACCGTAAAAATTGACTCACCTCGGAAGCCAAGAACCTACTCATTTTTAACGGACTCATCTTGAAAGCATTTTGGGTGCATCCGATGCGCATCTTAATTTTATTAAAAATGTATGTCGTCGTTGAAGGTGCAAAACTTAACATCTTTTTCGTAACGTTATGGGATTTCTGAGAGGATGTTAACTTTTAGCACCTTCAACGACGATGTGTGCATCTAAAGCGAATTAAAAATGCATTTCGAGCGCATATTTTATTCTAGTATGCATTTAAGATACACCCAAACTTCAAGATGAACCCCTAATTATACTAAAAACGAGTCGCGTTTGGTGTTTTAGATGCATTTATTTCTGTTTTAAGATCTAAGCGCATCTTGAATTTCAGGGTGCATTCTTTAATCATTTATTAATACTTCTTGCGGGCGAATACAGCATGCATCATGGGATAAACAATGAGCGAGATATGCATTCATGATCAATTTAAGATTGCTAGATTTTACCGTGCACATTCTCCCAAATGGGAATCTATAGATTATGCCTCTTGTACCTATCTTTGCAGAGATTTAGAAATTAACCATTCGTTATTACGACACTTAATTTTATGAATCAGTGATGAGCGGGAAATTAGTGAGTGAGTGAATGAGTGAGTGAGTTAGATATAAATTAAATATTTTCTAACAAGTATTATTTTGATGTTGAAACGTAGAATTTGGAACATGATAATTAAAATATTAATCCGAAGATTATTCTATGCTGAAGGCACGTAAATTACAAGAATTCATTCTTGATTTATATTTCAAATATGTGTCTAAATCTAAACCACATAACAATTTGCATAAAAAACGCATAAATTGTAATTATAATTATACAGTAAAATTGTAACAACTTGGTTAACAAAAAAGATTAAACTAATATTTCACTCAACGCTTTTGGATACAAACATACTACAAATGCACAAAATCTCATCCCAATTAACGTATTTAACTAGGGGTCCTTCATGGTGGACAACATTATAATTGATTCTCTATGAATTAAAAACTCCTGAACT